>JAOTJB010206397.1:0-17927 GCA_027123815.1 Erythroxylum minutifolium | reverse complement strand
CATTTTTGGTGGGAAAAACAACCCTTCGGGCATCTTCGGTGGGAAAAACATCCCATTGGACACCTTCGGTGGGAAAAACAGAGCATTGGCAAATTTTCGATGGGAAAAATAGACGTTGACATGGCCGCAAGGAACTTTCATTGGGAAAAATAACCGTTGGGCAACTTCATTGGGAAAACAAACCGTTGGTGCCCCTTCGGTGGACAAAACAGCCCGTTGGCACAGCCGCAAGCCATTTTCAGGGGAAAAAAAGCGTGCTGGACAATTTTGGTGGGAAAAACAACCCGTTGGGCACTTTCGATGGGAAAAACAACCCGTTGGCACACCTTCGGTGGGAAAAACAACCCGTTTGCCGCAAGGCACTTTTGGTCAAAAAACTACCCATTGGGCACCTCCGGTGAGAAAAATAGCTCGTTGGCTCACCTTTGTTGGGGCTAAACAGCCTGGTAGCACGGTCGCAAGGCACTTTCTATGGAAAAAACAACCCGTTGGGCGCCTTCACTGGGAAAAAATGCCCATTGCACATTTTTGGTGGACAAAACAGCCCGTTGGCATGGCCACAAGGCACTTTCGGTTTGAAAAAAGCCTGTTCGGAACCTTCGGTGGAAAAACAGCCCGTTGGCACTTTCGGTGGGAAAAACAACCCGTTGGGCACCTTCGGAGGGAAAAAGAGCACGCTGGCACACCTTCGGTGGGCAAAACAACCCCTTGGCATGGTCGCAATGCACTTTTGGTGGGAAAACAGCCCCTTGGCCACCTTCAGTTGGAAAACAGCTCATTGGCCAATTTCAGTGGGAAAAACAACTCGTTGGGAACCTTTGGTGGGAAAAAACAGTCCGTTGGGCACTTTCGGTGAGAAAAATAGTCGAAAGGTATTTTTGATGGGAAAAACAGCCCGTTGGGTACCTTTAGTGGGAAAAGCAACCCGTTGGCACACGTTCGGTGGCAAAACAGCCAGTTGGCACAGCTTCAAGGCATTTTTGGTGGGAAAACAGCCCTTTGGGCATCTTCGGTGGGAAAAACAACCCATTGGACACCTTCGGTGGGAAAAACAGCGCGTTGGCATGGCCGCAAGGAACTTTCATTGGGAAAAACAACCGTTGGGCAACTTCGTTGGGAAAACAGACCGTTGGTGCCCCTTCGGTGGACAAAACAGCCCGTTGGCACAGCCGCAAGGCATTTTTAGGGGGAAAAAGCCCGTTGGGCACTTTTGGTGGGACAAATAGCTAGTTGGCACACCTTCGGTGGGAAAACATCCTATTTGCACTACCGTAACGCACTTTTGATCAGAAAAACTGCCCGATGGGCATCTCCGGTGGGAAAAACAGTCCATTGGCTCACCTTTGTTGGGGCACAACAGCTTGTTAGCACGGCAACAAGGCACTTTCTATGCAAAAAATAACCCGTTGGGCACCTTCACTGGGAAAAAATGCCCGTTGGTACATCTTCGGTGGCCAAAACAGGCCGTTGGCATGGCCATAAGGCAATTTTGGTGGGAGAAAAGCCTGCTGGGAACCTTCGGTCAAAAAATAGCCCGTCGGCACAGCCACTAGGCACTTTCAGTGGGAGAAAAGCCTGCGGGGAACCTTCGGAGGGAAAAAGAGCACGCTGGCACACCTTCGGTGGGGAAAACAACCCCTTGGCACGATCGCAATGCACTTTTGGTGGGAAAAACAGCTCGTTGGGAACCTTGGGTGGGAAAAAATAGCCCGTTGGGCACTTTCGGTGAGAAAAACAGCCCGTTGGTGCACCTTCGATGGGAAAAACAACCCGTTGGCAGGGCCATAAGGCACTTTCTGTGGGAAAAACAACTCGTTAGGTACTTTTGGTGGGAAAAACAGCCTGTTGGCACACCTTTGGTGGGAAAAATAGCCCGTTGGAACGATTGCAAGGTACTTTCAATGGGAAAACAACCCGTTGGGAACCTTCGATGGGAAAAACAGCCCGTTGGGCACCTTCGGTGGGAAAAACAGCCCGTTGGCACACCTTGGTGGGCAAAATAGCCCGTTGGCATGTCCAGAAGGCAGTTTTTATGGGAAAAACAGCCCGTTGGGCACCGTCGGTGGGAAAAAAGCACTTTGACATGGCTGCAAGGCGCTTTCGGCAGGAAAAGCAGCCATTTGACACTTTCAGTGGGAAAAACAGCCCGTTGGCACACCTTCGGTGGGAAAAACAGCCCGTTGGCAAACCTTTGGTGGGGAAAATAGCCCGTTGGCATGGCCGCAAGGTACTTTCAGTGGAAAAATAGCTCATTGGGGAACTTCGGTGGGAAAATAGACCGTTGGCACACCTTTGATGGGAAAAACAACCCTTTAGCTCACCTTTGTTGTGGCAAAATAGCCCGATGGCATGGCCGCAAGGCACTTTCGGACATCTTCGCTGGGAAAAATAGCCCGTTGGGCATCTTTGGTGGGAAAAACAACCCGCTAGGCACCTTCGGTGGTAAAAACAGCCCGTTGGCAGGCCTTCAGTGGGTAAAAAAGTCCGTTGGCACAGCCTCAAGGTACTTTCGGTGGAAAACAGCCCTTTGGGCAACTTCGGTGGGAAAATAGACCACTAGCACACCTTCAGTGGTTAAAATAGATAGTGGGCACGACCACAAGGCAATTTCAGGGGGAAAAAAGCCCATTCGGAACCTTCGGTGGGATAAATAGCCCGTTGGCTCATCTTCGGTGGGCAAAACAGCTCGTTGGGAACCTTAGGTGGGAAAAACTGCACATTGGGAAACTTTGGTGGGAAAAACTGCACGTTGGGAACCTTCGAAGGGAAAAACTACACGTTGGAAACCTTCGGCGGGAAAAACTACACATTGGCACGACCGTAAGGCATTTTCGGTGGGAAAAATAGCATGTTGGGCCCTTTCGGAGGGAAAAACAGGCCGTTGGCACCGCCGCAAGGCTCTTTCTGTGGGAAAAACAGGCCATTGGGCACCTTAGGTAGGGAAAACAGCCCGTTGGCACGGCGACAAGGTACTTGAGGTGGAAAAACTACCCGTTGGGAAACTTCAGTGGGAAAACAGACTGTTGGCAAACCTTCGGTGGGAAAAACGGCCCTTTGGCTCACCTTTGTTGGGGCAAAACAGCCCGATGGCATGGTCGCAAGGCACTTTTGGTGGGAAAAATAGCCCGTTGGGCACCTTTGGTGGAAAAAACAACCCGTTGGCCCACCTTTGGTTGGCAAAACATCTCGTTGGCACGGCCAAAAGGCACTTTCTATGGTAAAAACATCGCAATGGCACACCTTGGGTGGGAAAAACAGGCCGTTGGCACATCCGCAGGGCACTTTTAGTGGAAAAAAGTCGTTGGGCAATTTCAGTCAGAAAACAGACCGTTGGCACACATTTGGTGGGAAAAACAGCTCGTTGGCACACCTTCGGTGGGAAAAATAGCCCATTGGAATGGTTGCAAGGTATTTTCGATAGGAAAAATAGCCCGTTGGGTACCTTTGTTGGGAAAAATAGCCCGTTAGCACACCTTCGGTGGCAAAACAGCTGCAAGGCATTTTCGGTGGGAAAAACAACCCTTTGGGCATCCTGGATGGGAAAAACAGTCCGTTGGACACCTTCGGTGGGAAAAACAGCTCGTTGGCAAACCTTTGGTTGGCAAAACAACCCATTGGCACGACCGCAAGGAACTTTTGGTGGGAAAAACAGCCATTGGGCAACTTCGGTGGGAAAAACAACCCGTTGGGCAATTTCGGTGGGAAAAATAGCTCGTTGGGAACCTTTGGTAGGAAAAAACAGCCCGTTGGGCACTTTTGGTGAGAAAAATAACCCGTTGACAGGGCCACAAGGCACATTCTGTGGGAAAAACAGCCCGTTGGCAAACCTTCGATGGGGAAAACAGCCCGTTGGCACGGTCGCAAGGTACGTTTAGTGGAAAAATAGCTCGTTGGGCAACTTCGGTGGGAAAACAGACTGTTGGCACACCATCAGTGGGAAAAACAGCCTTTTGACTCACCTTCATTGTGGCAAAACAGCCCGATGGCACGGCCGCAAGGCACTTTTGGTGGGAAAAACAATTTGTCGGACATCTTTGGTGGGAAAAACTGCCCGTTGGGCACTTTCGGTCGGTTGGAAAAACAACCCGTTGGCAAGCGTTCAGTGGGTAAAAAAGTCCTTTGGCACGACTGCAAGTTACTTTCGGTGGAAAAACAGCCCGTTGGGTAACTTCGGTGGGAAAATAGACCATTGGCACACCTTCGGTGGTTAAAATAGCCAATGGGCACCGCCGCAAGGCACTTTCAGGGGAAAAAGCCCGTTTGACACCTTCGGTGGGAAAAATAGCCCGTTGGATCACCTTCGGGCATCTTTGATGGGAAAAACAGCCCGTTAGGCACCTACGATAGGTAAAACAGCGCGTTGGCAATCCTTCGGTGGGCAAAACAGCCCGTTGGCACAGCCGCAAGGCACTTTCAATGGGAAAAACAGCCGTTGGGCAACTTTGGTGGGAAAACAGACAGTTGGCACACCTTTGGTGGGAAAAACAGCCTGTTGGCACAACCACAAGGCACTTTCTATGGGAAAAACAGCCTGTTGGCACAACCACAAAGCCCGTTGGGCACCTTTGGTGGGAAAAACAGCCCCTTAGCTCACCTTCATTAGGGCAAAACAGCCCGATGGCACGGCCGCAAGGCACTTTCTATGGGAAAAACAGCCCGTTTGGCAAAACTTCAGTGGGAAAAAAAGCACGTTGGCACGGCCGCAAGATACTTTCAATGGAAAAACAACCCATGGGCAACTTTAGTGGGTAAACAGACTGATGGCACACCTTCGGTGTTTAAAACAACCCATTGGCACGGCCGCAAGGCACTTTCAAGGGGAAAAGAGCCCGATGGGCACCTTTGGTGGGAAAAACAGCCTGTTTGCTCACCTTCGATGGGCAAAATAGCTCGTTGGCTCAGCCACAAAGCACTTTTGATGGGAAAAAACATCCCAATGGGCACCTTCGGTGGAAAAAACAACCTGTTGGAATGGTCGTAAGGCACTTTTGGTGGAAAAAATAGCCGGTTAGGTGCTTTCGGTTAGGAAAATAGCCCGTTGGCACACCTTTGGTTGACAAAACAGCCCGTTAGCACGGCCGCAAGGCACTTTTGATGGGAAAAATAGCCCATTGGGCACCTTCGGTGGCAAAAGTAGCTGTTGGGCACCTTCGGTGGGCAAAACGGCCCGTTGGCACGACCGCAAGGTACTTTCGGTGGAAAAATAGCCCGTTGGTCAACTTCGGTGGGAAAACACACCTTTGGCACACCTTCGGTGGGAAATACAGCCATTTGGCTTACCTTTATTGGGGCAAAACAGCCCGATGGCATAGTCGCAAGGCACTTTTTATGGGAAAAATAGCTTGTTAGGCACCTTCAGTGGGAAAAACAACCCGTTGGGCACTTTCGGTGGCAAAAATAGCCCGATGGCACCTTCGGTGGGAAAAAAAGTGTGTTAGAAAACCTTTGGTGGGCAAAACAACCCATTGGCACGGCCGCAAGGCATTTTCGGTGGGAAAAACAATCGTTGGGCAACTTCAGTGGGAAGACAGGCCGTTGGAACACCTTTGGTGGGAAAAACAGCCCTTTGGCTCACCTTTGTGGGGCAAAACAGCCCAATGGCACAGTCGCAAGGCACTTTTGGTGGGGAAAAATAGCCCATTGGGTGCCTTCGGTGGGAAAAACAACCCATTAGCCCACCTTTGGTTTGCAAAACATCTCGTTGGCACAGCTGGAAGGCACTTTCGATGGCAAAAACATCCTGTTGGCACACGTTAGGTGGAAAAAACAGCCCGTTGGCACACCTTTTGTGGGAAAAACAGCCCATTGGCATAGCCGCAAGGCACCTTCCACAGGAAGAATAGCCCTTTGGGCACCTTTGGTGGGAAAAAAGCCCTTTGGCTCACCTTCATTGGGACAAAACAGCCTGATAGCACGGCCATAAGGCATTTTCGATTGGGAAAACATCGCATTTGGTACCTTCGGTGGGAAAAATAGCCTGTTTGAAAACCTTCGATGGAACAGCCCTTTGGACACTTTCGGTCGGAAAACAAGCAGTTGGCAAACCTTCAGTGGGTAAAAAAGCCCGTCAGCACTGCCGTAAGGTACTTTTGCTGGAAAAATAGCCTGTTAGGTAACTTTGGTGGGAAAACAGACTGTTCGCACACCTTAGGTGGTTAAAACAGCCCATTGGCACGGCCGCAAGGTACTTTTGGTGGAAACATAGCCCGTTGGGCAACTTCGGTGGGAAAATAGAGTGTTGGCACACCTTCGGTGGTTAAAAAGCCAGTGGGCACGGCTGCAAGGCACTTTCAGGGGAAAAAAGCCCGTTGGGCACCTTCGGCGGGAAAAATAGCCCGTTGGCTCACCTTTGGTGGGCAAAACAGCTCGTTCGCGCAGCCACAAGGCCCTTTTAGTGGGAAAAAACAGCCCATTGGGCACCTTCGGTATGAAAAACAACCTGTTTGCAAACCTTCGATGGGCAAAATGACCTGTTGGCACAGCCGCAAGGTACTTTCTGTGGAAAAACAACCCGTTGGGAACTTCGGTGGGAAAACATACTGTTGGATCACCTTCGGTGGGAAAAACAGCCTGTTGGGCACTTTCGGTGGGAAAACAGCCCGGTGGCACACCTTCGGTTGGCAAAACAACCCGTTGGCATGGTCGCAAGGCACTTTCGGTGGAAAAAACTGCCCGTTGGGCACCTTCGGTGGGAAAAACAGTCCATTGGTCACCGTCGGTGGGCAAAACAACCTGTTGGCATGGTCGCAAGGTACTTTCGGTGGAAAAACAGCCCGTTGGGTAACTTCGGTGGGAAAACAGATAGTTGGCACACCTTCGGTGGGAAAAACAGACCGTTGGCACACCTTCGGTGGGAAAAATAACACTTTGGAACGGTCGCAAGGTACTGTCGATGGGAAAAACAACCCGTTGGGTACCTTTGGTGGGAAAAATAGCCAGTTGGCACACCTTTGATGGGAAAATAGCCTGTTGGCATAGTCACAAGGCATTTTTGGTGGGAAAAACAGCCCTTTCAATGGACAAAACAGCCCGTTGGCACAGCCGCAAGGAACTTTCGATGGGAAAAATAGTCGTTGGGCAACTTCGGTGGGAAAACATACTGTTGGCACATCTTCGGTGGGAAAAATAGCCCGTTGGGCACTTTCGGTGGGAAAAACAGCTCAATGGCACATCTTCAGTTGGCAAAACAGCCCGTTGGCATGGCCGCAAGGCACTCTCGGTGGGAAAAACGGCCCGTTGGTCACCTTTGGTGGGTTAAACAATCCGTTGGCATGGTCGCAAGGTACTTTTGGTGGAAAAACAGCTCGTTGGGCAACTTCGGTGGGAAAAGAGACAGTTGGCACACCTTCGGTGGGAAAAACAACCCGTTGGCTCACCTTTGGTGGGCAAAATAGCTCGTTAACGCGGCCGTAAGTCCCTTTTGGTGGAAAAAAATAGCCCGTTGGCAAACCTTCGATGGGAAAAACAGTCTGTTGGCACAGCTGTAAGGTATTTGCGGTGGATAATCAGCCCGTTGGGCAACTTCGGTGGGAAAATATACTGTTGGCACACCTTCGGTGGGAAAATAGCCCATTAAGCGCTTTTGGTGGGAAAAATAGCCCGATGGCACACCTTCGACTGGCAAAATAGCACGTTGGCATGGCCATAAGGCACTTTCGGTGGGAAAAACGACCCGTTGGGCCCCTTGGGTGGGAAAAACAGTCCGATGGACACCTTCGGTGGCCAAAACAACCCGTTGGCATGGTCGTAAGGTACTTTTCATGGAAAAACAGCCCGTTGGGCAACTTCGTTGGGAAAACAGACCGTTGGCACACTTTTGGTAGGAAAAATGGCCCGTTGGCTCACCTTTGGTGGGCAAAACAGCTCGTTGGCGCAGTCGCAAGGCACTTTTGGTGGAAAAAATAGCCTGTTGGGTACCTTCGGTGTGAAAAATAGCCCGTTGGCAAACCATCAGTGGGAAAAACGGTCCGTTGGTGCTGCCGCAAGGTACTTTCAGTGGAAAAGTAGCCTGTTGGGTAACTTCGGTGGGAAAACATACTATTGGTACACCTTCGGTGGGAAAAATAGCTCGTTGGGCACTTTTGGTGGGAAAACCAGGCCGGTGGGGCACCTTTGATTGGGAAAACAACCCGTTGGCACGGCCGCAAGGTACTTTCAGTGGGAAAAATAGCCCGTTGGGCACCTTCGGTGGGAAAAACAGCCCGTTGGTCACCTTCAGTGGGCAAAGTAGCCCGTTGGCACAGTTGCAGGGTACTTTTGGTGGAAAAATAGCCCGTTGGGCAACTTCGGTGGGAAAACAGACCATTGGCACACTTTCGATGGGAAAAACAGCCCCTTGGCTAACCTTCGTTTGGGAAAAACAGCACAATGGCATGGCCACAAGGCACTTTCGGTGGGAAAAACAACCCGTTGGGCATCTTTGGTGGTAAAAACAGCCCGTTTGGCACTTTCGGTGGGAAAAATAACCAGTTGGCAGCTTCGGTGGGAAAAACAGCACGTTGGCAAACCTTTGCCGGGCAAAACAGCCTGTTGGCACGGTCGCAAGGCACTTTCGGTGGGAAAAACAGCCCATTGGGCAATAACTTCGGTGGGAAAATAGACCGTTGGCACACCTTCGGTGGAAAAAACATCCTGTTGGCACACCTTCGGTGGGAAAAATAACACTTTGGAATGGTCGCTAGGTACTGTCGATGGGAAAAACAGCCCGTTGGGTACCTTTGGTGGGAAAAATAGCCAGTTGGCATGCCTTCGGTGGGAAAATAACCTGTTGGCACAGTCACAAGGCATTTTTGGTGGGAGAAACAGCCCTTCGGGTGGGCAAAACAGCCCTTTCAGTGGGCAAAATAGCCCGTTCGCACTGCCGCAAGGAACTTTCAATGGGAAAAATAGCTGTTGGACAACTTCGGTGGGAGAACAGACTGTTGGCACACCTTCGGTGGGCAAAAAAAGCCCGATGGTAAGGCTGCAAGGCACTTTCAGGGGGAAAAGAGCCCGTTGGGCATCTTCTATAGGAAAAACAGCCAGTTGTCACACCTTTGGTGGGAAAAACAACGCGTTGTCTCACCTTTGATGGGTAAAACAGCTTGTTGGCACGGCTGCAAGGGACTTTCGGTGGCAAAAACAGCTCGTTGGCTCACATTCGGTAGGGAAAAGAGCTCGTTGGCGTGGCCGCAAGGCACTTTAGGTGGGAAAAAATATTCTGTTGGGCACCTTCGATGGGAAAACTAGCACGTTGGCACAGCCGCAAGGCACTTTCGCACAACTGCAAGGTACTTTTGGTGGAAAAACAGCCCGTTGGGCAACTTCAGTGGGAAAACAAATAGTTGGCAAACCTTCGGCTCACCTTGATTTGGGCAAAACAGCCCTATGGCAAAGCCGCAAGGCACTTTCGGCGGGAAAAACAGCCCGTTGGGCACCTTTGGTTGGGCAAAATAGCCCGTTGGCATGGTCGCAAGGCACTTTCGATAGCAAAAACAGCCCGTTGACACACCTTTGGTGGGAAAAACAGCCCGTTGGCATAGGTGTAAGGCACTTTCAGTGGGAAAAATAGTCGTTGGGTAACTTCGGTGGGAAAACAGACCGTTCGCACGCATTCGGTGGGAAAATAGCCCGTTGGCACACCTTCAGTTGGCAAAACAGTCAGTTGGCACGGCCGCAAGGCACATTTGGTGGGAAAAACAGTCCGTTGGGCACCTTCGGTAGGAAAAACAGCCCGTTGGGCACCTTCAGTGGGCAAAACAGCCCGTTGGAACGGTCGCAAGGTACTTTCGGTGGAAAAATAGCCCGTTGGGCAACGTCGATGGGAAAGCAGACCATTGGCAAACCTTTGGTGGGAAAAATAGCCCTTTGGCTCACCTTCGTTGGGACAAAACAGCTCGATGGCAAGACCGCAAGGAACTTTCAGTCAGAAAAATAGCCCGTTGGGCACCTTTGGTGGTAAAAATAGCCCGTTAGCCAACCTTTGGTTAGAAAAACATCCCGTTGGCACGACTGTAAGGCACTTTTGATGGCAAAAACAACCCGTTGGCACACCTTCGGTGGGCAAAATAGCCCATTGGCATGGCCGCAAGGCACTTTTGTTGGGAAAAACAGCCGTTGGGCAACTTCAGTGGGAAAACAGACTGTTGGCACACATTCAATGGGAAAAACAACCTGTTGGCACACCTTCGATGGGAAAAACAGCCCATTGGGTACCTTTGGTGGGAAAAACAACCCGCTGGCACACCTTCGGTGGAAATACAGCCCGCTGGCACACCTTCAAAGGAAAAACAGCCCGTTGGCACAACCGCAGGGCATTTGGGTGGGAAAATCGACCCTTTTGGCATCTTCAGTGGGAAAAACAGCCCGTTGGGCACCTTCAGTGGGAAAAATAGCGCGTTGGCAAACCTTCGGTGGGCAAAAAAGCCCATTGGCACGGCTGCAAGGCACTTTTGGTGGGAAAAATAGCCGTTGGACAACTTTGGTGGGAAAATAGACCATTGGCACACCTTCGATGGGCAAAACAGCCCATTGGCACAGCCTCAAGGCACTTTCAGGGGGAAAAAAGCCCTTTGGACACCTTAGGAGGGAAAAATAGCTTGTTTGCACACCTTCAGAGGGAAAACAACACGTTGGTACACCTTCAGTGAGAAAAATAGCCCGTTGGAACGGTTGCAAGGTATTTTTGATGGGGAAAACAGCTCGTTGGCTACCTTTGGTGGGAAAAACAGCCCGTTGGCACACCTTTGGTGGCAAAACAGCCCGTTGGCACGGCCGCAAGGCATCTTTGGTAGGAAAACAGACCTTTGGGCATCTTCGATGGGAAAAACAGCCCGTTTGGCACGTTCGGTGGAAAAATAGTGCATTGGCAATCCTTTGGTGGGCAAAACAGCCGATTGGCACGGCCGCAAGGCACTTTCAGTGGGGAAAACAGCCGTTGGGAAAATTCAGTGGGAAAACAAACCATTGGCACACCTTCGGTGGGGAAAACAGTCGTTGGGCAACCTCGGTGGGAAAACAGACCATTGGCACACCTTCGGTGGGAAAAAAAGCCCATTGGAACACGTTACGTATGAAAAATAGCCCGTTGTAATGGTGCAAGGTGCTTTTGATGGTAAAAACATTCAGTTGGGTACCTTTGGTGGGAAAAACATCCCGTTGGCACACATTTGGTGGGAAAAAGGGCCATTGGAACAACCTAAAGGCACTTTCGACAGGAAAAACAGCCCATTGGGCACTTTTGGTGGGGAAAACAGCCTGTTGGAACACCTTCAGTGGGAAAAATAGCCTATTGTCACAGTCGTAAGGCACTTTCGGCAGGAAAAACAGCCCGTTGGGCAACTTCGGTGGAAAACAGACTATTGGCACATCTTTGCTGGGAAAAACAACCCTTTGGTTCACCTTCGTTGGGGCAAAACAGCCCAATGGCATGGCCGCAAGGCACTTTCCGTGGGAAAAACAGCCCGTTGGGCCTTCGGTGGGAAAAATAGCTCGTTGGGCACTTTCGGTTTGAAAAACAGCCTGTTGGGCGCTTTCGGTGGGAAAAACAGCCCCTTGGCAAACCTTCAGTGGGAAAAAAATAGCCCGTTGGTAGGGCCACAAGGCACTTTCAAGTGGAAAAAGGCCCGTTGGCCACCTTCGGTGGGCAAAATAGCTCATTGGCTCGACTGCAAGGCACTTTTGGTGGGAAAAAACAGCCCGTTGGCAGAGCCGCAAGGTACTTTTAGTGGGTAAAATAGCCCTTTGTGACTTTTGGTGAGAAAAACAGCCCGTTGGCACCCATTCGGTTGGCAAAATATCACGTTGGCACGGCCGCAAGGCACTTTCGATGGGAAAAACATCCCGTTGGGCACCTTTGGTGGGAAAAACGGCACGTTGGTACCTTCGGTGGGCAAAACAGCCCGTTGGCATGGCCGCAAGGTACTTTTGTTGGAAAAACAGCCCATTGGGTAACTTTGATGGGAAAACAGACCGTTGGCACACCTTCGGTGGGAAATACAGCCCTTTGGCTCACCTTCTTTGGGGCAGAACAGCACGATGGCACAGCCGCAAGGTGCTTTTAATGGGAAAAACATCTCGTTGAGCACCTTTGATGGGAAAAACAGCCCGTTGGGCACTTTCGGTGGGAAAAACAGCCCGTTGGCACCATTGATGGGCAAAACAACACGTTGGAAAACCTTCGGTAGGAAAAACAGTCCGCTGGCACACCTTCGGTGGAAAAAATAGCACGTTGGAACGATCGTAAGATACTCTCGATGGGAAAAATAGCCCGTTGGGTACCTTTGGTGGGAAAAACAGCCCGTTGGCACACCTTTGGTAGGAAAAAAAAGCCTGTTGGTACAGCCGCAAGGCACTTTCGGCGAGAAAAATCACCCATTAGACACTTTCGGTGGGAAAAATAGCCCGTTGGCACACCTTCGGTGAGAAAAATAGCCCGTTGGCACAGTTGGAAGGCACTTTCGACAGGAAAAACAACCCTTTGGGTACCTTCGGTGGGAAAAATAGCCCGTTCGTAAACCTTCGGTGGGCAAAACAACCCGTCGGTACGGTTGCAAAGTACTTTCGGTGGAAAAATAGCCCGTTGGGTAACTTTGGTGGGAAAACATACCGTTGGCACATCTTCGGTCAGAAAAACAGCTCTTTAGCTCACTGTCATTGGGGCAAAATAGCCCGATGGCACGACTGCAAGGCACTTTCAGTGGGAAAAATAGCCCGTTTGGCACCTCGGTGGGAAAAACAATTTGTTGGCAGGGTCACAAGGCACTTTTTGTGGGAAAAACAGTTTTGGTGGGAAAACAACTCGATGGCATAGCCACAAGGCACTTTTGGTATGAAAACCAGTTCGTTGACAAGGCCGCAAGGCACTTTCAACGGGAAAAACAGCCCCTCGGGCACTTTAGGTGGGAAAAACAGCCCGTTGGCACATCTTCTGTGGGAAAAACGGCCCGTTGCGGCCGCAAGGAACTTTTGATGGGAAAAAGAGCCCTTTAGAAACCTTCGGTGGGAAAAACAGCCCGTTAGGCACCTTCGGTGAGAAAAACAGCCCGTTGGCACACCTTCTGTGGGCAAAACAGCCCATTGGCACTGCCGCAAGGCATATTCGGTGGGAAAATGGCCCATAGGGTACCTTTGGTAGGAAAGAAATCACGTTGGCATCGCCGCAAAGCACTTTCGGTGGAAAAACTACTTGTTGGCACACCGTTGGTGGGAAAAACAGCCCATTGGGACAGCCGCAAGGCACTTTCGGTGGGAACACAGCCCTTTGGGCACCTTCGGTGGGAAAAACAGCCCGATGGCACGACCGCAATGCACTTTCAGTGGGAAAAATAACCCGTTGGGAACATTCGGCGGGATAAACAGCCCGTTGCACACTTTCGATGGAAAAAACAGCCCGTTGGCAAAACCTCAGTGGGCAAGAAAGCCCGTTGGCACGGCCGCAAGGTACTTTCAATGGAAAAACAACCCATGGGTAACTTCAGTGGGAAAACAGATCGTTGGGCACGTTAGGTCGGAAAAACATCCCGTTGGCTCACCGTCGATGGGCAAAACAACTCGTTGGCTCGGCCGCAAGGCACTTTTGATGGGAAAAATAGCCTGATGGGCACCTTCGATGGGAAAAACAACCAGTTGGCACGGCCGCAAGGCACTTTTGGTGGGAAAAATAGCCCGTTGGGTACTTTCGGTGAGAATGGGCACTTTTGGTGAGAAAAATAGCCCGTTGGCACACCTTCAGTTGACAAAACATCTCGTTGGCACAGCCGCAAGGCACTTTGGATGGGAAAAACAGCCCGTTGGGCACCTTGATGGGCAAAACTGCCCGTTGGCACAGTTGCAAGGTACTTTCGGTGGAAAAATAGCCCGTTGTTCAACTTTTGTGGGAAAACAGACCATTGGCACACCTTCGGTGGGAAATACTGCCCTTTGGCTGACCTTCATTGGGCCAAAGTAGCCAAATGGCATAGTCGTAAGGCACTTTTGGTGGGAAAAACATCCCGTTGGGCACCTTCGGTGGGAAAAATAGCACATTAGGCACTTTTCGAGGCAAAAACAGCCCGTTGGCACCTTCGGTGGGAAAAACAACACATTGGAAAACCTTCAGTGGGCAAAATAGCCCATTGGCACGGCCGCAAGGCACTTTCGGTGGGAAAAACAGTCGTTGGGCAACTTCGGTGGGAATACAGACCGTTGGAACACCTTTGGTGGGAAAAACAGCCCTTTGGCTCACCTATGTTTGGGCAAAACAGCCCGATGGCACAGTTGCAAGGCACTTTCGGTGGGAAAAATAGCCCGTTGGGCACCTTTGGTGTGAAAAACAACCCGTTGGCCCAGCTTTGGTTGGCAAAACATCTAGTTGCCACGGCCACAAGGCACTTTCGATGGCAAAAACATCCTGTTGGCACACATTTGGTGGGAAAAAGAGCCCATTGGCACAGCTGCAAGGCACTTTCCGCGGGAAAAATAGCCCTTTGGGCACCTTCGGTAGGAACAATAACCAGTTGGGCACATTCGGTGGGAAAACAGCCCGTTGGCAAACCTTTGGATTGCAAAACAGTCCGTTAGCACAGTCGCAAGGTACTTTTGGTGAAGAAACAGCCCGTTGGGCAACTTCGGTGGGAAAACAGATCGTTGGCACACCTTCGATGGTTAAAACGGCCAGTGGGCATGGCCGCAAGGCTCTTTCAGGGGAAAAAAGCCCATTGGGCACCTTTGGTGGGAGAAACATCCTGTTGGCTCAACTTTGGTGGCCAAAATAGCTCGTTGGTGCAACCGTAAGGCACATTTGGTGGGAAAAAACAGCCCATTGGGCACTTTCGGTGTGAAAAACAGCCCGTTGGCAAACCTTCAATGGCAAAGCGGCCCGTTGGCACAGTCGCAAGGTACTTTCGGTGGAAAAATAGCCTATTGGGTAACTTTGGAGGGAAAACATATCGTTGGCACCCCTTTGGTGGGAAAAATAGCTCGTTGGGCACTTTCGGTTGGAAAAACAGCCCGGTGGCACACCTTTGGTTAGCAAAAGAGCCCGTTGGCACAGCCGTAAGGCACTTTTGGTGGGAAAAATAGCCCGTTGGGCACCTTCGGTAGGCAAAACAACCCGTTGGTATGGCTGCAAGGTACTTTTGGTGGAAAAACAGCCCGTTGGGCAACTTCGGTGGGAAAAGAGACCCTTGGCACACCTTCGGTCCAAAAAATAGCCCCTTCGCTCACCTTCGCTTAGGCAAAATAGCACGTTGGCACAGCCACAAGGCGCTTTCTGTGGGAAAAACAGCGCGTTGGGCACCTTTGGTGGGAAAAACAACCTGTTGGGCACTTTCGGTGGGAAAAACAATTTGTTGGCGCCTTCGATGGGAAAACAACGCATTGGCAAACCTTTGCTAGGCAAAACAGATCGTTTTCACGACCGCAAGGCACTTTCTGTGGGAAAAACAGCCCGTCGGGCAAGTTCGGCGGGAAAACAGACCGTTGGCACACCTTCGGGGGGAAAACATCCTATTGGCACACCTTCGGTGGGAAAAATACCACTTTGGAACGGTCACAAGGTACCTTCGATGGGAAAAATAGCCCGTTGGGTACCTTTGGTGGGAAAAATAGCCTGTTAGCACACCTTCGATGGCAAAATAGCCTGTTGGCACAATTGCAATGTATTTTTGGTGGTAGAACAGACTGTTGGCACACCTTTGGTGGGCAAAAAAGCTCGTTGGCAAGGCCGCAAGGCACTTTCATGGGGAAAAAGGCCCGTTGGGCACCTTCGATGGAAAAAACAGCCTGTTGGCACACCATCGGTGGGAAAATCAATGCATTGTCTCACCTTTGATGGGTAAAATAGCCTGTTGGCACAGCCGCAAGGCACTTTCAGTGGGACAAATAGCCCATTGGCTCACCTTTGGTGGGGAAAACAGCTTGTTAGCCCAGCCGCAAGGCAATTTAGGTGGGAAAAAATAGCCTGTTGGGCACCTTCAGTGGGAAAATTAGCACATTGGCACAACCGCAAGGCACTTTCTGTAAGAAAAATAGCACGTTGGGCACCTTCGATAGGAAAAACAGTTCGTTGGTAGGATCACAAGGCACTTTTAGTAGGAAAAACAGTTTTGGTGGGAAAAACAGTTCGTTGGCATAGCCGCAAGGCACTTTTGGTGTGAAAACCAGTTCGTTGGCAGGGCTGTAAGGCACTTTCGATGGGAAAAACAGCCCGTTGGGCACTTTAGGTGGGAAAAATAGCCCGTTGGCACATCTTCTGTGGGAAAAACAGCCCGTTGCGGCCGCAAGGAACTTTCGATGGGAAAAACAACCTGTTAGAAACCTTCGGTAGGAAAAATAGCCCGTTGGGCACCTTCGGTGAGAAAAACAACCCGTTGGTACACCTTTTGTGGGCAAAACAGCCCATTGGCACTGCTGCAAGGCATATTCCATGGGATAAATAGCCCATAGGGTACCTTTGGTAGGAAAGAAATCACGTTGGCACCACCGCAAAGCACTTTCGGTGGAAAAACTACTTGTTGGCACACCTTTGGTAGGAAAAACAGCCCATTGGCATAGCCGCAAGGCACTTTTAGTGGGAAGAACAGCCTTTTGGGCACCTTCGGTGGGAAAAATAGCCCGTTGGCAAAAGTTCAGTGGGCAAGAAAGCCGGTTGGCACGGCCGCAAGGTACTTTCAATGGAAAAATAACCCATGGGCAACTTCAGTAGGAAAATAGACCGTTGGGCAAGTTAGGTGGGAAAACAGCCCGTTGGCTCACCGTCGATGGGCAAAACAACTTGTTGGCTAGGCCGCAAGGCACTTTCGGTGGGAAAAACAGCTCGGTGGCACACCTTTAGTTGGCAAAAGAGCCCGTTGGCACGGCCGCAAGGCACTTTCGGTGGAAAAAATAGCCCGTTGGGCACCTTCGGTGGGAAAAACAGCCCGTTGGGCACCTTCGATAGGCAAAACAACTTGTTGGTATGGCTGCAAGGTACTTTTGGTGGAAAAACAGCCCGTTGGGAACTTCGGTGGGAAAACAGACCCTTAGCACACCTTCAATCAGAAAAACAGCCCCTTCGCTCACCTTCGTTTAGGCAAAATAGCACGGTGGCATGGCCACAAGGCAGTTTTAGTGGGAAAAATAGCCCGTTGGGCACCTTCGTTGAGAAAAACAACCCGTTGGCACACCTTTTATGGGCAAAACAGCCCATTGGCATTGCCGCAAGGCATATTCCATGGGAAAAATAGCCTATAGGGTACCTTTGGTAGGAAAGAAATCACGTTGGCACCACCGCAAAGCACTTTCGGTGGAAAAACTTCTTGTTGGCACACCTTTGGTAGGAAAAACAGCCCATTGGCATAGCCGCAAGGCACTTTCGGTGGGAAGAACAGCCCTTTGGGCACCTTCGGTGGGAAAAATAGCCCGATGGCACGACCGCAAGGCACTTTCAGTGGAAAAACAACCCGTTGGCAAAACTTTAGTGGGCAAGAAAGCCCGTTGGCACGGTCGCAAGGTACTTTCAATGAAAAAATAACCCATGGGCAACTTCAGTGGGAAAACAGACCGTTGGGCATGTTAGGTGGGAAAAACAGCCCGTTGGCTCACCGTCGATGGGCAAAACAACTCGTTGGCTCAGCCGCAAGGCACTTTTAATGGGAAAAACAGCCTGATGGGCACCTTTGGTGGGAAAAACAACCCGTTGGCACGGCCGCAAGGCACTTTCGGTGAGAAAAATAGCCCGTTGGCGCACCTTCAGTTGACAAAATAGCTCGTTGGCACAGCCGCAAGGCACTTTCGATGGGAAAAACAGCTCGTTAGGCACCTTCGGTGGGAAAACAGCCCATTGGGCACCTTCGATGGGCAAAACTGCCCGTTGGCACTGCTGGAAGGTACTTTCGGTGGAAAAACAACCCGTTGGTCAACTTCGGTGGGAAAACAGACCACTGGCACAACTTTGGTGGGAAATATAGCTCTTTGGCTGACCTTCATTG
>JAOTJB010206195.1:0-17932 GCA_027123815.1 Erythroxylum minutifolium | reverse complement strand
TCATCTTTACTGTCACTTAGCCTGAAGTTTGAAAGGAAAGTTGAAAGAGCTAATGTAGGTCACAAGTTTAACATGTTACGCATAGTGCAACAGTGAGTGCTGATGTTAGACATTTTTGCCCCTAAGGGCAATTTTGTCAATTTTTCATTTAATAGACAGTTATTAATTATAATTTGGTTTTTAAATAAATTATCGGTTAATTTACATAATTTGATCCAGATAAAGATAATAAAGTTGCCCAATAAATGATCTAAATTAATGGGTCAAAGTTCGGGTAAAAAAGGATCCTTTTTAGTATGGACCTGGTCTATATCAGCCTTGTGATGGGGAAGCTCGATATAGAAGCTATATAAATAGGTTATGGTCTCCTGCAGTTGCTAATTAGGAGCATACGGAATCTCTAACCCATTAGGAGAGCTCATGTTTTAAGAAAACTATAGAAAGACTTAGCCCACGTCTCGGTGAAGGATTCCCTTGAAGACGGTAGTGGATTTGGGATAGTTTCGGCTTCGGAAAGCTCAGTTGAAGTTTCAAAACTGAAAATCAGGTATTGTTGCATTTTTTCGTTTTTTGCCCTTTTATGTTCCATCTGGGTTACGTGACTAAGTACCCGTCATGTATTACAGTCTAATGGGTGATAATTGTGGCTGCTGTTAACAAAGATTTAAGAGTAACTCAACCAAAAACAGAGATAAGACAAGACACAAGGGGGAGGTAGGTGGTTGTTACAGCAGAAAAGCTTCGTGGTGGTTTGTTTTGGTTCCAAGAAGTCATAGGTGTTGCCTCTGCTGCATAGAGAGATGTGAAAGAGAGAGAGTAGTTGATTTTGCGCAGGAGAGGAGCAAGAGAGAGCAGTCAGCAGATCTTTTGACATTTACTCACAAGAATGTACAAACGAGATGGATTAGGACATTATTGGAATAACAAAGTTGGAAAAGGTGATTTCATTTGGCAGGTATGCACAATAAAGGGTTAAAATTTTTTCTTAAATAGTCTCTAATGTTTCAAAATTTACAGTACTAACCAGTATTTGACAGACATGCACAATAGTGGGTTAAATTTTTTCTTAAATAATCCCTAATTTTTTTAAATTTACGGTACTAACCATTAGTTAGTATTATATTAAATTGCAGGTAGCCTTTGAAGGTAAAATTAATGATATTACAAGTGGAGGCTAGCTAAATTACTATCTCAACTTAGCCTTTTATACGAAAAGAGCTTATAAAATGGACTAGTTACAATTGATATTATTAATGAATTTGAGCTTTTCCTAGTAAGAAAAAGATGTGATATATGATTTTGTTATGTATTAAGCTAAAAAAGATTTCATTGTTCATGTTTAGATTGAAGAAAATCCTCTTATTTTCCTCATCCCAAACACTAATCATCATAAAGGATAATGTACTTTGTATATCCATTTGTCTCCTTCAACTGTTGCCTTTAATCCAATGCTTCAATCAACTATGTCATTCCAATTTTGACGCGCATTGTCCATATTACCTAACCTTAATGTTTCCTTCTAAATAGGTGTTATGTATTGACACTGAAATCAAGTGTTCAATGGTTTTTCCTGATGTTTTGCATAAAATGTACTAGTTAGGAACATATGGATATATTCCTATCTTATCCATTGTTGGGATTCGATTCCTAATTGCTAACCATAATGTGTGAGAGGTTAGTTTATACCATTTTGAGTTATGCCACCAAACTATTGCTTGAATCACTAAGGAACTTCCTATATAAATTAATGGAAAATTTACTTGAAGTTGTTCTCTTCCAAATTTCTTCATCTTTACTGTCACTTAGCCTGAAGTTTGAAAGGAAAGTTGAAAGAGCTAATGTAGGTCACAAGTTTAACATGTTGCTGCCTAATAGTGTATGTGTTACTGTTTCATTTTGCTTAATTGCAATTTTTAGGGGGATTGTATCCTCAGTTAGTTCTAAAAGACCAAAAAGGGACCAATGATCCGTCCAAAAGGAAGCTTTATTGCCATTACCTACCATATTGAAACATTACATCCTAATTTTGACTCTGGCTTTAACTAGGAACTTCATGATGGTAGAAGCTTTATTGCCATTACCTGCCACATTGAAACATTACATCCTGATTTTGACTCTGGCTTTAACTAGGAACTTTATAATGGTAGATGCATTGAGGGGAAGATTAAAATTCCATAAATTTTACTCCTTGATATATCATGGACCCATTTGACGTATAAAGTATGCTTGTCTTGTAATATTATCCACATTCTTTCAGTAAGTAGTACACAATTGGTTAGTTTTGAGGAATGACATGTAAGCCTCCTTGTTTTTTGGGTTTGCAAATGTCTAAACATTTTACTTGTAGTTTTGATTCCTTTTCACCACAACTAGATTGTGAGAATTTTTAAAAATCCTTTCTATATATTTAATGCCAGCTCAAGGAAAAACTAGATTTGAAGCATAATAAACATTTAAAGAGTTCACGATTGAGTTGACGAGTTAAGTTCTACCTATTATTGACAAATCCTTGAAGCTCCAATTATTTATTCTTTTTTGAATTTTGTCAAGTAGTGGTTTGAAGTCTGCTTGGACAAATTTAGTGGACGAAATAGAATCCCAAACTAAGATACAAGGAGTTTAGCCAGTTTGAAGCCTATTATAGATGAGAGCCATATTGATTGATTGTTGGCACTAGCTATTATGGATGAGAGCCATATTGATTGATTGTTGGCACTAGTCACAGTCCTGAAATCTTGTGGATTAGATTTAGAGCATTAATAAGGGGGACATTGATTTTGAATTTGCCTTAAAGAATAGAAAAACATCATTTGAAAAATATAAATTGATTATTATTAATTTCTTATATCTAGAATGGAAACTGAAGGAAACATTCCTTTCCATAACTCTTTTAATAATCCATTTCAGGACCTCAATGACTAGAGAAAACAAATATAGGGAAGGAGGATCCCCCGATATGATACCTCCAGACTTTTTAATTAGATTTGGGGGTTCACCATTAATTAAGATGGTATAAGATATAATGATTAGACATTGTTCAATCCAACTTATGAATACCTTAGGGAAACCAAATGCTTTTAATTTATTGAGGATAAATGCCAAGCAACTATTTCATAAGCCTTCTGAAAGTCAATCTTCATAACATAGTTTATGTGACTTCTTTTCCTGTTGTAATGTCAGAATAAATTTTGAGCTAAAGTGATTTGTCACGAAGTTATCTGCCAGGGATCTAAACACCCTAAGAGGGATTTATAATGGTATGAAGCATTTTTTTCATCCTATCTGTAAGGACTTTGACTATAACTTTTTAAAGGAGTTGCAACAAGAGATAAGGCGATAGTCCTTCAAAGTATTTTGCTCTTTGCCTTTAGGAATGAGGGTGATAAAAGTCATATTGAGTTCTTTCAACATCTTTTTCTCTGTAGAGAGTTCCATATCAACACCAACACCAACAATAACATTATTTATAAGAGATCAAGTTTTGATGAAGAAATTGACTTCAAGACCACCAAAATCAGGTGCTTTAGACTAGTTTGGAGAGTTTAATGCTTCTCAATAATGCTAACAAGTTTGGGGAGATGTTCGAAATCTTGAAGAGTAATCTTCTTTTGAATTTTCTGTTCAACAAGACCAATGGAAGAGATACAGAAGAAGGTGATCCCAATGTGTGAAAGTAGTAGTTTTGAAACAAAAAAAAACAGATAATATCCCCAAGAAAGTTAACATCTAGTAGATAGATCGGAAATCTCTAAGACCCAGCAAACACAACTTGAGAACCTAAGGTATATGAAACCTTAGGCTCAGAAAGATGAGGTTTGAAGAACCCTAGAGAGTTGAACGCCACAAAGGATGATCATGCCTTAGATAAGTTTGGAAGTGTTCAAAAATCAAACGTAAGACTTGAGAGCGATAAACTCACCTATTCACAAGATAAATTTTTTCAATTAATCGAAAGAGAAACGTCTTCCTTAAAATGGAAAAAGGTATTTATAGTATGGGAGTATGCCTAGCCACATAAGGTAAAATATATAAATTAATTAAGAACATGGTCTAAAGACTAAATAGGAAAATTAATTTAAAGAGCATTATTTGGTATAATTTCCTTTGAAGCTCAATTCTCTGCCAAATTTATTCCCACGCTTAGTCCATGCTTGCTATAATGGTCCAACTAACGTAATGGAACACCTCCTCCTTTGGTTCGATACCCGAACTCTTCATTTGAATCTCCGAATCAACCCCACCTTCAACTCCTTAATTCTCTTAGCATGAGCTCGAGTTATTGGTCCAACTAGCACATACAATGGGTCCCATTTCCTTATCTTAGCCTTGTTGTTATCATCCCATCCTTCGTCAAGAGGATTCAGCGACGAATCAACCTACTTCAAAAGGAGATAAATCACTAACATTGAAAGTGGTCGATACAATTGTACTCACCTAGGAGCTCTAATTTGTATGTGTTGTCGTTGATCTTTTCAATGACTTGAAACGGTCCATCCCCTCGTGGTTGCAACTTATTTTGCCTCTATTTTAAGAACCTCTCTTTACACATATGGAGCCACACTCAATCACTTGGTTCAAAGATAATTTTACATCGTCCCTTGTTAGCCTGTCTGGTATACTGTTCATTTTTCTTCTCAATTTGAGCTTTCACTTTCTTATGAAGTGACCTCACTAATTCTGCCTTCCTCCTGCCATCTAAACTAGTCCTTTCATCAACAGGCAAAGACATTAAGTCCAATGGGGACAAAGGATTAAAACCATACACAATTTCAAAAGGTGAATAGCCAGTAGACGACTGTACAATTCTATTATATGCAAATTCAGCAAAAGGTAAACACTCTTCCTAACTCTTAAGAATTTTCTTTATAATGGCATGAAGTAATTAAGATAGAGTTCGATTAACTACCTCAGTCTGACCGTCAATTTGGGGGCGACATGTGGTAAAAAATAGTAATTTAGTTCCTAACTTCCCCCATAAGACCTTCCAAAAATGACAAAGAAATTTAACATCTCGATCTGACAAGATAGTCTTAGGAATCCCATGAAGACATACTACTTCCCTAAAGAACAAGTCTGCTATGTGGGTTGCATAATTAGTTTTATGAAAAGGAAAAAAATGTGCCATTTTACTAAACCAATCGACTACCTTAAAAATAGAATCTTTCCCCTTGCTTGTTTTAGGTAAACCCAATACAAAGTCCATAGAAATATCTATCCAAAGTTCATCAGGTATGGATAAAGCTGTGTACAAACCTTAGGCCAGCACTTTAGACTTAGCCTTCTTACAAGTGACATAATTTGCATAAAAATTTTCCACATCACGTCTCATCCTAGCCAATAAAAATGTTTTATAAGCACACCTAAAGTCTTTTGTACCCCAAAGTGTCCCATTAAACCACCCCCACAAGCTTCCTTAACCAATAATTCCCTAATCGAACAAACGAGTATACATAACTTATTTTCTTTAAGCAAATACCTATCCATCCTATAAAATTAATTAACTGTCCCTTTCTTATATGCGACAAATATATTAAAAAAATCAGGATCGTTCTTATACAATTCTTTAACAAATTCAAATCCCAACATTTTGGCACTTAAATTGGTAATTAAGGCATACTGCGAGATAGGGCATCCACCACCACATTCTCCTTACTTTGTTTATATTTGATCACATATGGAAAGGACTCAATGAATTCCATCCATTTGGCATGTCTTTTATTCAAGTTACCTTGTCCCTTTAGGTGTTTTAATGACTTGTGATCAGTGTGAATCACAAACTCCTTTGGCCATGAATAATGTTGCCATGTCTCCAATGCTCTAACGAGGGCATAAAGCTCCTTATCATAGGTAGGATAATTGAGTAGTGCCTCGTTGAATTTCTCATTAAAGTCTACAATGGGTCTCCTATCCTGTATTAAAATAGCACCAATACCTATTCCCTACTCATCACATTCAATTTCAAAGTCTTAGAAAAATCAGGTAAAGCTAGAACAGGTGCAAAGCACAAGTTTTCTTTAATTAAATTAAAGGCTATTTCCTACGCTTTGTCCCACTTAAATCCTACATTTTTCTTATTTACTTCAGTAATGGGAGCAGCTAGTATGCTAAAATCTTTAACAAATTTGTGATAAAAACTAGCCATCCCATGAAAACTTCTTACCCATGTGATGCTTTTAGGTGTGGGCCATTCCTTAATCGCTCTTGCCTTTTCCTCATCTACCCCCACTCCATTATGACTACAACAAATTTAAGGAAAACAACTTTATCCATGCAAAAAATGACATTTTTGAATATTAACAAAAAAAAATTCCTCTTTAAGTACATTCAGCACCTCTGTCAAGTGTCTAGTGTGAACCTCTAAGCATATACTATAAATAAGAATGTCGTCAAAATATACCACCACAAATTTACGAATGAAATTATGCAAGACATGATTCTATGATTTATTAATCGCATGAAAATACTAGGTACATTTGATAAACCAAACGGCATAACTAACCACTCATATAATTCATATTTTGTTTTGAATGCAGTTTTCCATTCATCCCCTTCTCTTATTTGATGATAGCCACTTTTTAAATCTATTTTGCTAAAAATTTTAGCTCCATGAAGCTCATCTAGCATATCATCTAACCTTGGAATAGGATGGCGATACTTTATCGTTATGCTATTAATGGCTCTACAATCAACACGCATCCTCTAGGTTCTATTTTTCTTAGGCATGAGCAAGACGGGTACAACAAATGGGTTCATGATTTCTCTCACGTACCCTTTGCTCATAAGTTCCTCTACCTGCCTTTGAAGTTCCTTTGTCTCCTCAGGGTTGCTCCTATAGGCTAGTCATTTGGAATAGCAGCCCTAGGTACAAAATCTATCTGGTGCTCAATTCTCTTGATAGGGGGTAACCTACTAGGTATCTCTTCGGGGAACACATCCACAAACTCCTGCAATAAAGAAACAACCAAATTGGGGAGGGAATTGTTAGTCAAATTAAGAGAAAGGAGAGACTTCTTGTATACCAACAAAATTAATTGTTGGTTTTCCCATAGGGCCCTCATAATCTCAACCTTCCTTGCAAAGAAAATCTTTCTTTTGTACTCTCCTTTTTCTCTTTTTCTTTTTTTCCTCTCATTTTCCAATCAAACTTTCTTCCTCTTTCACACTCACTTTCTCAATTTTTTTTCTTTTTAATAGCTCATTTGCCTCCTGATGAGGTGTTAAAAGCCCCAATATAATCGGCCTTTCATCCATCTTGAAGCTATACTAATTCTGGTAACAATCATGCATGGCTCGTCTGTCAAATTGCCAAGGCCTTCCTAATAAAATATGGGTTGTTTGCATTAGAACTACATCACATAACACCTTATCGGTATAAGTCTCAATAGTGAATTCTACTAGCACCTATTTGTTAACCTTGACCTTGTCACCGTTATTGAGCCATTGCAACTTATAAGGTTTGGGTGTTTGATCAATCGTAACCCCATCTTCTCCATAAAAACTATACTGGCCACATTAATACAACTACCTTCGTCAATAATCATACTCCGGGGCTTTCCTCCCACTAGACACCTGGTATGAAAAATATTTTCCCACTACAAGTTTACCTCATTCACCTGCACCCAAGAATTTAGGGCTCTCCTAGACACCAAAGTTGTTAGGAAAACTATTAGTCTTGAATCTTCATTATCCTCGTAGGCCTCATCATCTGCTTCCGGCATCTCATTTTCAACACCTTTCTCATCTTCTGTCTCAATAACCCCATTCTTGTTCACCATTGTCCTCTTGTTGGGGCATTGAGTAGCTATGTGCCCATCCCTCGACATTTGAAGCACTTAATGTTTCGATTCCTAGAAGATGTAGTCCATATTTTTCTTTGTGCTTTTATGTGGTCTCTCTTTTATCCTTGTACTTTTGTGTCAGTTCTTCTTTTCCTCTTGACAATTCCCTTTTACTCTTCCAACCTAACTTATCTAACCCTTCCTCACCTCACTTGGGTTTTGAGAAACTACTAACTTTAGCTGTGGGTTTGGAAATCACTCTCTGCTTCAACTGCTTCTCCACTTTCATTGCCACGTGCACCAATTCTTCCAACTCCATATAATGGTATAGTTTAACCACATTATCTAATTTTCTATTTAGACTGCTTAAAAATCATTCCATAGTGGCCTCCTGGTCCTCTTAAATGTTAGCTCGAATCATAGCCATCTCCATCTCCTTAAAATAGTCATCCACACTTTGATTTCCTTGAGTCAAAGTCTACAACATACGATAAATCTTCCTATAGTAGTGACTAGGGACATATCTCCTTCTCATGACAACTTTTAATTCTTCCCACATCTCTATCAGACTCTCTCTATTTGTCTTCCTACCATTAACTAATTGATCCCACCAAATTAATACGTAGTTTGTAAATTCAATAACTACCAACTTCACCTTTTTCTCCTCCAAGATCCTATGACAGTCGAGCATCAGCTCTAACCTCTTTTCCTACTCTAGGTAGGCCTTTGGATCACTCTTACCTGATAATATGGTTAGATTTAATTTTACGCTCCCAAAATCACTATCCAATTCTCCTACACCGCTAAACGCACCCCTAGGTCACCTGTTTCCCTATCGAGCTCTCCTAGCATCTTCTATAACCCAATCGTACTTTCTTCCCACTCATCATCAACATCCCCATCTCCTTCCCCATCTGCATTAACCCTCACACCCCTAACTCCCACGTTATTTCTCTCATTGTTTCCCCTACCTTGGGGTGCTACCCTTCCACGCTCAATCCTAGCCAATTGATTATCCTGTTCTGTCAACATCACATCCAATCCTCTTACCATCTCCTGCAACTGTTGTATTTGAGTGAATAGAGCTTGGTTTTGCTCCAATAGTCTGGAATTATTACCTGTGTTATCAGCCATATGTGCAAGTGTTCTAGTGTCCTCTCGTGAGAAAAAGAATTTCACTCTTGTTTATGCTTAACAACTTTTACCTGATAGTAGTCTCACACACTCTACCTTTTACTTCTCAATGCCCTCACTTCTCAGTTTAATCTTTGAACTTAACAAACTCAATCAAGCAATGATCGCACTCGTCTAATTCAACAATCGGGGTAATATTATAGGAAAGGACAAGAAGGATCAATTCAAGAATTAAAGGTTAGGATTTCAATTTGGTAATACAATAAAACAAGAAGATTTTTTTTAAATAACTTACGGGAGTAATAATAAAGATAATTGGAATAACAAAGGGTAACAAAGAAAGTGAATCAAGAGTAAATAGAATTTTTTTTACAACAGTTCACAACACAAGTAATAGAAGATATATGATAATGCTGAAACAGTGAAAAGTGAGCAAGAGAAGTCGTGAATAGAATTTTTTCTCATAGTTTTTTCATTTTTTTTACAAATAGCAGTTCATGAAAAAGCAAAGTAAGGAAAAAATGGAACATAACTTGAAATAACAATTTAATAACAATTCACGAGGGAATATTAACTATGGTGATAACAAAGGTTAAAAGAAAGAAGTAATTATTATTGACACTATTGAGATAGCAGAGGAGAAGTAGATGTGAATCAAGAGAACAAAGTAGGAGTAGAAGTGAATCAAGAGAACAAAGGATGCTTTTGTTTTTTTTAATTTTTTGAAATCAATGAAATAAAAAGACAAACAAAAAGATAGCTTACCAGACGTTAGAAATTGGCTCTGATACCAACTGACACGGAAAAAAATAAATCGATAATATGCCCAAGAAAGCTAACGTTTAGTAGATAGATCGGAGATCTCTAAGACCCAACACACACAACTTGAGAACCTAAGGTATATAAAATGTTATACTCGAAAAGATGTGGTTTGAAGAACCCTCAAGAGTTAAACGCCATGAAGGATGATCACGCCTTCAATAAGTTCGGAAGTGTTTAAAAATTTAAAGTAAGACTTGAGAGTGATAAACTCACCTACTCACAAGAGAATTGTTTTCAATTAATCAAAAGAGAAGCGTCTTCCTTACAATGGGAAAAGGTATTTATAGTATTGGGGTATGCCTAGCCATATAAGGTAAAATATCTAAATTAATTAAGAACATGGTCTAAAGACTAAATAGGAAAATTAATTCAAAGAGCATTATTTTGGATAATTTACTTTGAAGCTTGATTATTTGCCAAATTTATTCCCGTGCTTAGTCCACGCTTACTATAATGGTCCAACTGACATAATGGAGCACCTCCTCCTTCGATTTGATACTCGAACTCTTCATTTGAATCTCCTGAATCAACCCTGCCATCGACTCCTTAATTCTCTTAGCATGAGCTTGGGTTATTAGTCCAACTGGCACATGCAGAGGGTCCCATTGCCTTATCTTAGCCTTGTTCATATCAAGTTTTCAGCTTCCCTCAATAGTCGATTTTGTATGGTTATCAGGCATCCATTTCTTTATAAGAAAATAATCTTATTAGATGTTTTTCTTGAGATTACTAATCTATGAAATAAAGTTTTTGTTTTGTCCCCATATTCCAACTATGTGATTTTTTATCTCTATTTCATGAGTAATCAAAAGTGATAACTTGTATAAAGTTAAATAAGGCTTGCTTCTCAGTTTCTTATAGCACTGGATGTATAGGTTCATTATACAACTCAGGCAGGGCTTTATTAATTGCTAACTTTGTTGCAGCAAGAAGGTGATAAGAGTTTCTAGCATTTGATACAAATAGTTTTTTGGGTTCTTCCTTTATGCTTTTGAATTTTGTCAATAAGATGAACTACTTGGTGCCTCTAATACAAAGATTAAGGTCTCTATACACTACTTCATTGAAACTTGAATTCAAAAATTGTTAAACCTAAAAGGTGTGTTGATAGGTTATCTTACTAAGTTAAGGTGCACAATTGAAGAAGAGTGGTCAGAGAGCTTTAGATTAGGAAATGTGGTGTTAAAGTGAGGAAAAGTTTGTAACCATTCAAAGTTGCATAATGTTATGTCTAATGTTTTCCTCAAGAATGTATTATCCTCTTTTTTATTGTTCTAGGTGTAGAATTTTACTACCATAAGGCAAATCAGTGACCATGTCAATTAGGCAATATCTTATTTTTGTGAGTAAATTACATAACTATTTAAAGTTTCCATTTACCAAGAGGAATAGAAATTCTTTGAGAAGTATATTATTGGACATTTGACTTATATTCTTATGAATAATTGTGACTTTGTAGTTTTAGCACCTTCTTTAGTCTCTGTTTCTTCTTTTTCTTTATATGCATCTTTTTTCTAGCCCAAATTATCAACTTTAAAGCTTTTTTGCCTTATAGTTTGAGTGTCCATATAACTCTACTAAAAGTTTTCCTTTTAGTCTTATTTGGTGAATCCTTTTCATTGGATGCTTCAACCTCAAATGTGTGGGAAGAGTCCTTTCTTTTGAATTGTACTTAAATGTGTTAGATCTCACATTATTGTTTAATGCATTCTATTGGTTATTTTCACTGGGAGAAATAATAGT
The DNA here is from genome assembly GCA_027123815.1 of Erythroxylum minutifolium. Classification (NCBI taxonomy): domain Eukaryota; kingdom Viridiplantae; phylum Streptophyta; class Magnoliopsida; order Malpighiales; family Erythroxylaceae; genus Erythroxylum; species Erythroxylum minutifolium. Next base: position 6,455 of record JAOTJB010206195.1, on the reverse strand, counting down.
AACCCTATATGAATTCATCATTTTTATCTATTTCTTAGTAGTCTTAATCATCAATTCATGATTACATTGGTAGTATCAGATCGTGACAAGTTTTCGAGATAACAATTATTATATGTAAAAGTCTATATTTTGCATTATTTTGTCTATAGATGCTTACTATAAATGAATTCTACAAATTTGGGGCTTACAATCATTCGTTTATAAATTAGATGACTTTTTTCTTTTTTATCAGTTGTGAATCTTAATTTTTTCTCCAAAAATTAAATTTAACTTCTTCCATTTGTTGGATTATAGATCTAATAATAGTATAATTGGTGGTTTAAATCAAATCTCTATTAGAAGAAACTTGTATTTCAAACATTCAATTTGCAAAAATTGGTGTCTAGCCTCCTTGTTTCACATCTAATGAGGATAGAGTTAATGTATTTCTTACATAAATTATATTGTATTTTTTATAGTCCTTTAAAGCTATAATACTTTATTTTGACGTCATATTGCATGAAAATAATTTGTTTTTTAGTCACTAATTAAATGGAAAATTATAGGATGCTCACTAAGTTGTTAATTAGTTCATTTAAGTAAATGGTAAGGTGAATCTATGGCTTTTTCTAAATATCTTTCTTTCTCTAATCATCATCATCATCATCAACACCCAGTTGAAATCCCACTGAGGCACGGGGTCTGGGGAGGTTGCATGGTACATAGCCTTACCCCTACCTAGTAAAGAGGCTATCATTCTTTCTCTAATATTCATTAAAATTATTATGTGGTTTTGATGTTTAGACAAGGATGATGCCATTTGAATTGACTATAAAAACGGAGCTAATATGGAGTCTCTAATTTTTTAAGAAATTACTAAAGAAAGAAACAATATTTTGAAGTGTAGTATTCTCTTATAATCTTAAACTAGAGTAAAATGCCAACTAATTGTAAGATTAAAAAAGAAAGCTTCGATAACAAAGAGCTCAAAACAAAATTCGTAATGTTCAAAAAGTCAATTCAAGAATGATTCAATGTTTCTATCCTCACTAAAGATTTAAATTAAAAGAATGATTATTTGGATTAATAAGCTTTTTAATGGACTTAGTATAGTTTCTTACGTTGTTGAAATAATAATGGACTATAGAACAATGGAGTCATTACGGATGCAAAAGGAACTAAGGTCTTATTAAAGATCCAAATATGTATTTAAGTAGTTTCTCTTAATTATGATAATGGTTGAGATGAAAGTTATAATATTTAAACAAGCACTCACTACAAATAATATTTTAAAATTCTATGACTAAAACCACTGTCTCAATAGTGTCAAGATCGTCATATAGAAATATAGTATAAGATACTTAAGAGATCACAGTTGTGTAAATGGAAGATTAGTTGTGTATACTCTTTAAATAATTAACTGGATGTATTATTTATGGCATAACTATTTAAAGGCATTCTTTTTCTTATGCATATTTGTTTAATTAACTGATATATGTAAAATGTAAATGAAATTATGATGAGAATATAATTATGAGATCCATATTACATTTAGATATTATCCTTAAATTATTTCTAGTCATTAGTCAATTAAGATTGAATAATAAATCATAAAGACTAGCACACGTTATATTTCTTCCTCAGATGAGAAGTGGTCAATCTCATAGACTAAAGTATAAAAATAATTAAAAAAAATAATTAAACAAACATGTAGGTGTTTGCTAGAGAACAAACTCACTAAACATACCTGATATAAGAATTCTATTTAGAATATTACTTACATGTGTATGAAAATTCTCATTGTGATGATTGTATATGTGATCCTTTGACTTAATCTCTCTAATCCTTTGATTAAACTCTCTAAAATATCTCATATATGGATTGTTATGTTTCGATATTACTTATGATCTATCCTAGTCAAGGATAGCTCGATTGGTGTTCACTAGATAAAGGGATTAAGGAAAATGTTCTATTTTTCTCGATTAGTATTGATTGGCAAAATCGTTAGCTAAGGTAGAATGATACTTTGAAAATAGTTTTTAAATGTTATTAATAGTTTTAATTACTAATGATGGAGAACTAATATTATTAGACTTAAATAAAGTGGATATTAACTTTATACTCTATGTCTAATTGGAATATTGTGTGATGAAAAGATTAAATTATACAAAAAAATTATGCATAGACAAGTTAGTCAACACCACTTTAAAATTCCTAATATTTTAGTGATCATGATGTATAGCTAGAAACTAATATTAATATATGAATATAAATTGTTTAATTAGTGAATCAATTCAAATAAATTAAAGAATTTTAATTTATCTAATCTTAGATACTATTTACATTTATATTTTATATTTATTTCCAACATATTTAGGAACATTATGGGTCACATATAAAGAACGGTTAAAGAGAGAAAAGGTAATTTAATCAAGTTGGATTTGATTGTAAAGTTTAAGAAACTTTGGGATCAAATATAAAATATTTGATAAATAAGGATCAATATTAGATATTAGGACTTATTTGGACCCAAATGGTATTTAATTTGAATAAAGTTTAATTGAATTTTAAATTAGATTTTAATTAGATTACCAAATGATTTGAACTTTGTTATAAATGAGCATAGGATCTAAAAAAACTAACGTTTCTTGCTCACCTCTCTTTATACTACTTATGGAGTTTTATCACTCAATTGGTGTGAATACTATTGAAGGTTGGACATTTGTGCAATTATAGTAATTATAATGAACCAATTTTAAGAATGATTCGAGAGAAACGACAAGAAAAATCGTTAAACTACATAATAAGGTACAATTTATGTTTAATTTTATTACGATAATTCATTGATCATATTATAGAATTTAAAATGATAATAAGTTTTAAAAACTAAATGAAAAAGTTTCATATTTTTATTGCGCATGAGATCAAATCTTACATGGATTTTCTAACTTATAAGAATATTAATTTTTAAATATAAATAACAAATATAAGAATTGCAAAATATAAATATAAATAACCACAAATATGAAGATCGTAAGAAACAAAAACACCAAAAAAACAAGAAGGCAAATTTGGTAAGTAATATAATATATGAAAATAACTAAGAATTAAAAAATAATATCGAATAAGAAGAAAAACCAAGAAACCCAATAATAACAGGAAGTAATTATCTAAGTATTAAATTTCAACGTACAAATTTTGGTGTAACAGAAAAAAAAAAGTTCAATTTCTAACAGAAAAATTAAAAAAATGTGTATTAAAAAGTCAAATTCAATAATTTTAAATTAACAAATCCAAAACACCTCAAATCAATGGCTACATAGGAGTTTAAAAACATTGAAAAGTAATCGTAAAATTGAACAATGAAAAATTTTTTGAAAATAAAATTAGTTATTCAATTGAAAACAATTAAAGAATAACCTAAATAGGAATAAGAACTGAAAATTAATCATTTAAAGTCTTGCATTTCATTATAAAGGAATGGACCCTTCGTATTTAAAATTTATTTGGATTACTAGGCTAGTTTATTAATTAACTGCCAATTTTTCATACATATAGTTTCACACTTATAAATTGATCTGACTTGTTGGTACAAACAACACAATCTAGTTTTCTAAACATCAATACAATTGCTAGTGGTGGAAATATAGAACAAGTATTGAAAAACAAAAACCTTATTTAATTGTAAATTTCTCCTCATAAGTTTCTAGGCTTTTGCGCATACGTGTGCCTAAGTGGCTTATTTTAATTAGATATAAAAAATGTTTTATTTGGTACTTTTCCTTTTAAAAATAGATTTCTATTTATGCACGCACACAGATATATATATATATATAAGGAAGAAGATAACTTTATATTATTTATTGATGCAAAACATTAATTTCATATGTAAATGATATTATTTTCTTATGAAATAGATCTATTTAAAAAGGTTTACAATTATACATAATATTATTTAATTGAATGGTCTATTACTTTTTATATAAAATTGGTAAGATAACACATTTTTTAACTATAAGAAAGCAATAACATCAGTCTAAGATGGTTTTAAAAATTGTTAATAAAGAATTGTCCAAAATATACAAACAAGAAAGATTAATAGGAAATAACTTTGCATTATTAGCACAAAACATTATTCAATATATAATTTTATTAATAATTCTTGAACCCATTTAAAAAAAACATTTAGTTAGTGTTAAAAGTGCTGTGGAGCCTTGCAAGAAAGTTAGTCATGATGTGAACTAACAAATGGAAACTTTACTTGAAGATTATCATAATGAGAAAGAAAGAAGGCAAAGAATGAACTACAAAATTATTAGTGGAAGATCTTGTAAAACCCAAAATTTTTCTTTTCACAAGTCTATAAATTTTCATTTTGTGTGAATGATTTTTTTTGGCTAATGTAAATTTTATTTTTGCTAAAAGGTGAATTAGGAACCTAACCCTGAATGACAAGTATTAAAGTCAAATGATAGTAAAAAAATATTAGAGTTGACTAGTGTGGAAATAGGCCAAAAATAAATTCAATCGGATGGAGTTATGATAGATCAAGATTGACCTAGTTTTAAATTATTGTGGCATAAATTTGAAACATTCTTGGGTTGAAACATAAGGAAATAAGAATCAGTCATAGTTACAAATACTTAAAGTGAATCGAACCAACTTATATGTTGGTATATTTCGGTGTAACTTGTTATTAAGTGGACATGAAATTTTATTCGAAATTGGACAAATTTTTCTTAAGCCACTTAATTATTTTGGACAAGAAATAATACATGTACATTTGAATGAGCCTTAAGTGGAAACTATCACGTACATAAAAAAGTCCTTATTATTTTGGAACATGAATGCATGAAAACCATATGCTGTTATGTTTATAAAGGAGTAGATGAGAGGGACATTAAATTCATTACATGAGAGACCTCTTCCTGGTGTAGACATGTGTAATTTTGGTGAGACAAAATTAGAACAATTTGTTATATTCAGGGAACAAGAATTGTCGTGGATGACGTAAGGAGTTAAAGGATTAATTAAACAAGATGGTAAGAGATAATATAATGGACAATTGTTATAAATTTACCTTGCAATGTGTAGGACAACCCACTACAACGTGTAGCTTATACAAGATGATGGAGGAGCTCTCCACCTTCATTCCACCAAAGCTTCGCTCATCCCTTAGACCAGAATTGATGTTATTAAATTGCAATTACTCCCTTCACGCATAGGTATTCCAAGTTGTTGCCCTTAGGAAATAAATTCAACATGGTGTTTAAGCTAGAAATCATGGACAACACCTTCATCAACGCCAACTACATGCGGGAAAAAGATGGGCAGCACATTACCACCTGATTTTAGGTATGTTAAACCACTTTTATCCATCCTCTTTAGCTGGTCATGTGAATGTTTAAGGTAGAAACATGAATTTCCTTATAAATTGCGTGAATGTTTGAGCATGATTGAAAGAAAGTGGTAAGTTTTCCTAAATATGATTAGTGAAATTCTGTATTAGGATTCTCGGTTTCCTTAACAGTCCTAATTGGCCATAACTTAGTCTACAGAACTCAAAATTGGGTGATTCTAACAATAAACGAAACCTAAGACATAGTACTAAAAGTATCTAAGAGATCTAGACCAAATTCTAGCTGAATGATATTGAAAATTGAGATTGATTATGGTAACCTGATACTGTCCCTGTGTTAAAGAAGCTTGTGATTTTTGGTACATGCTTCATAATTTAGAAGTTAAAATGGCATGATTTCTAATGATATGAAAACTAGAGACATAGGGGAACAAATGCCTAGAAGACTTCAAAACCTAGTTTGAATGTTTGATATGTGAAAATTATAAAATAAGTGGAGGTATGGTTAAATGAAGAGAAAAATAGCATGGTAAATAGAGAGGAAAACAACATGTATATCCATATCTTATGTATGTTATTCAATGGGTATTAATTGGCAGCATTTATATGTATATACATGGCTTAATGATTGTTTGTATGTTGTACTTAGTTTAACGGTTCAATGTAAGGAAAACATAATGTATATACTATTTACATTAATGGAAAGATGACAACATGTACAAATCATGGACATTGTTCAATGGTTGAATGAAAAGAAGAAAGAATTTTAATCTTACAAAATGCTAAGATTTTGGATAAGCCTTTTGTCATAAAATTTGTAAAACAAGGTGGTAAGTTATGGATGTATTTGGCAGGTTTTAGGAACCTTTCAGGGCTCTTCCTCATAGCTGAGTAAGACAACAAAGTTTTCCCTTCACTGTAGTCACGGGACTAATAAAGGAAAAGCACAGAACATGTGAGGGTGGTTTACGATAAACAACAAACAATGAGTGTGTATTTAAATTAATTTGTTAAGATTTTTTTTACCTTACTATGAAAAGTATGTTTATGAATAATTCCATTGGTGCTACTACTTGAATTTAAAAGTTAATCTTCATAAGGTTTACATATGCTTTGA
>JAOTJB010203226.1:0-17994 GCA_027123815.1 Erythroxylum minutifolium | reverse complement strand
CCAAAACTGCCCATTAGCATGGCTGCAAGGCACTTTCGTTGGGAAAAATAGCCCGTTGGGCCCCTTTGGTCAGAAAACAGCCCATTGGCACGGGCGCAAGGTAATTTTGTTGGGAAAAATAGCTCGTTGGGAAATTTCTGTGGGAAAAACAACCCGTTGACACAGTCGCAAGACACTTTCAGTTGGAAAAACAGCTCGTTGAGCAACTTCGGTCGGAAAAACAACTTGCTGCCATGGCTGCAAGACACCTTCGGTGGGGAAAACAGCCTGTTGGGCACCTTCGATCCAAAAGTAGCCCATTGATGCACCTTTGGTGGGAAAAACAGCCCGTGGGCACTTTCAGTGGGAAAAAGCGCCCGTTGGGTACTTTCGGTGGAGAAATAGCCCGTTGGCACAGCTGCAGGGAACTTTCAGTTGGAAAAACAACCTGTTGGGCAACTTCGGTGGGAAAAACAGCTCGTTGGCACATCTTCGAAGGGAAAAACATCTGATTGGCACGGTCGCAAGGCTCTTTTGGTGGGAATAGCAGCTTATTGGGCCCTTTTTGGTTGGAAAAGTAGCCCGGTGGGCACTTTCGGTGGGAAAAAAAGCCCTTTGGCACACCTTTGGTGGGAAAAACAACCTGTTTACTCAGTTGTAGGTCACTTTCGGTGGGAAAAACAGCCCATTGAGGCACCTTCAGTGGGTAAAACAGCCCGTTGGGTAACTTCGGTGGGAAAAACAGGTCGTTGGCACACCTTCGGTGGGCAAAACAGCTGGTTATCATGGCTGCAAGGCACTTTCGATAGGAAAAACAGCCTGTTGGGCACCTTGGGTGGGAAAAATAGCCTGTTGCGACACCTTCAGTGGGCAAAACAGCCTATGGGTAACTTCGCTAAGAAAAACAGCCCGTTGGGCACCTTCGGTGGGAAAAATAGCCTGTTGGGCACTTTTAATGTGGAAAACATCCCGTTGGAAAACCTTCAGTGGGAAAAACAGCCCCTTGGAGCTCCTTTGGTGGGCAAAACAACCCTTGGTACAGACGCAAGGCACTTTGGGTGGGAAAAACAACCCGTTGGGCACCTTTGATGGGAAAAACAGCCCGCTGGCAATCCTTCGGTGGGCAAAACAGCCCTTTGGCAGGGCCGCAAGGCACTTTGTGAGGGAAAAACAACCCGTTAGGCACCTTCAGTGGGAAAAACAGCCTGTTGGGCACTTTCAGTGGGAAAAACAGCCCTTTGGCACACCTCTAGGGGAAAAACAGACCGTTGGCATGACAACAAGGCACTTTCGTTGGGAAAAACAGCCCGTTGGGAACTTTTGATGGGAAAAATAACCCGTAAGCAAACCTTCGTTGGGCAAAACAGCCCGTTGGCACGCCCACAAGGAACTTTTGGTGGGAAAAACGACTTGTTGGGCAACTTCGGTGGGAAAACAGGCTGTTGGCACACCTTCAGTGGACAAAATAATCGGTTGTCATGGCGGCAAGGCACTTTCGGTGGGAGAAACAGCCCGTTGGCACACCTTCGGTGGGAAAAACAGCCTGTTGGGCACCTTCGGTGGGAAAAACAACCCGTTGGAAACCTTCGGTGGGAAAAACAACCCGTTGGCACCTTCAGTGGGAAAAACAGCCTGTTGGGCACTTTTGGTGGAAAAAGCAGCCCATTGCTAAACCTTCGGTGGGCAAAACAGCCCGATGGCACGGCCGCAACGCACTTTTGGTGTGAAAAACAGCCTGTTGGGCAACTTCGGTTGGAAAAATAGCCCGTTGGCACACCCTCAATGGGCAAAACTGCCCGTTGGCACGATCGCAAAGCACTTTTGATGGGAACAACAGCCCGTTGGGCACTTTCAGTGGGAAAAACGACCCGTTGGCTCCTCTTCAGTTGGAAAAACAGCCCTTTGGCATGGCCGCAAGGTACTTTCAATGGAAAAACAGCCCGTTGGACACCTTCGATTTGAAAAATAGCCTGTTGGGCACTTTCGACGGGAAAAACAGCCCGTTGGCAAACCTTCTGTTGGCAAAACATCTTGTTGGCATGGCCGCAAGGCACTTTAGGTGGGAAAAACAGCCCGTTGGGCGACTTCGGTGGGAAAAACTGCCCGTTAGGCACCTTTGGTGGGAAAAACAACTCGTTGCCACAACTTTGGTGGGTAAAAGAGCCCGTTGGCCTGACTGTAAGGCACTTTTGGTGGGAAAAACAGAACGTTTGGCACCTTCGATGGGGAAAGTAGCCCGTTGGGCAACTTCGGTGAGAAAAACAACCCGCTGGCACTGCCACAAGGCACTTTCGGTGGAAAAAACAGCCTGTTGGGGAACTTCGGTTGGAAAAAGAGCGTGCTGGCACACCTTCGTTGGGCAAGACTGTCCGTTGGCACGGCCGCAAGGCACTTTCGGTGGGAAAAACAACCCGTTGGCTCCCCTTCGATGGGAAAATAGCCCTTTGGCACACCTTTGGTGGGAAAACAGCCCGTTGGCACTCCTTTAGAGGGAAAAACAGCCCGTCGGGCACTCTTGGTGGAAAAAACAGCCTGTTGGCACGCCTTCAGAGGGAAAAACATGCCATTGGCACGGTCGCAAGGCACTTTCGGTGGGAATAGCAGCTTTTTGGGCCCTTTTCGGTGGGAAAAACAACCCTTTGGGCACCTTCGGTGGGAAAAAAGCCCATTGGCACACCTTAAGTGGGAAAAACAACACGTTGACTCAGCCGTAGGTCACTTTTGGTGGGAAAATAGCTAGTTGGGACACCTTCAGTGGGCAAAACAGCCCGTTGGGCAACTTCGGTGGGAAAAACAACCCATTAGTACACCTTCGGTGGGCAAAACAGCAGCTTATCATGGCCTCAAGGCACTTTTGGTGGGAAAAACAGTCTGTTAGGCACCTTCAGTGGGAAAAAACAGCCCGTTGGAGCTCCTTTACTGGGCAAAACAGCCCGTTGGCATGGTCGCAGGACACTTTCAATGGGAAAAACAACCCGTTGGGCATCTTCGGTGGGAAAAACAACCCGTTGGGACAACTTTAGTGGGCAAAACAGCCCTCTGGGTAAATTCGCTAAGAAAAACAGCCCGTTGGGCACCTTCGATGGGAAAAACAACCCATTGGGCACTTTTGATGGGGAAAATAACCCGTTGGAAAACCTTCAGTGGTCAAAAGAGCCCATTGGCATGCCTACAAGGCGCTTTCAATATGAAAAGCAACCCCTTGGAGCTCCTTTGGTGGGAAAAATAGCCCGTTGGTGCAGCCTCAAGGCATTTTCGGTGGGAAAAATAGCTCGTTGGGCACCATTGATGGGAAAAACAACCAATTGACAAACCTTTGGTGGGCAAAATGGCCCTTTGGCATGGCCGTAGGGAACTTTGGGAGGGAAAAACAACCCGTTGGCCAACTTCAGCGGGAAAAATAGTCCGTTGGGCACTTTCTGTGGGAAAAACAGCCCATTGGCACACCTCCAGGGGAAAAACAGACCGTTGGCACGACTGTAAGGCAATTTCAGTGGGAAAAATAGTCCATTGGCACACCCACAAGGCACTTTTCGCAGGAAAGATGGCCCGTTGGGCAACATCGGTGGGAAAACAGCACGTTGGCACACCTTCAGCAGGAAAAACAGTCCGTTGGCACACCTTAGGTGCGCAAAACAACCTGTTGGCATGGTCGTAAGGTACTTTGGGTGGGATAAACAACCCGTTGGGCACCTTAATTGGAAAAAATAGCTCGTTGGGCACTTTCGGTTGGAGAAACAGCCCGTTGGCACACCTACGGTGGGAAAAATAGCACGTTGGGGACGTTCGATGGGAAAAACAACTCGTTGATGCACCTTTGTTAGGCAAAAAAGCCTGTTGGCATGGCTGCAAGGCACTTTTGGTGGGAAAAAGAGCTCGTTGGCACACCTTCCGTGGCCAAAAGAGCCCATTGGCATGACTGCAAGGCACTTTCGTTGGGAAAAATAGCCCATTGGGCCCCTTTGGTCAAAAAACAGCCTGTTGGCACAGCCGCAAGGCAATTTTGGTGGGAAAAGCAGCCCATTGGGCAATTTTGGTGGGAAAAACAAGCCATTGGCACAGTCGCAAGACACTTTCAGTTGGAAAAACAACCCCTTGGAGCTCCTTTGGTGGGCAAAATAGCCCGTTGGTGCGGCCGCAAGGCACTTTCGGTGGGAAAAATAACCTGTTGGGCCCCTTTGATGGGAAAAACAGTCCATTGGCAAACCTTCGGTGGGCAAAACAGTCCTTTGGCATGGCTGGAAGGCACTTTGGGAGGGAAAAGCAACCCGTTGGGCACTTTCGGTGGGAAAAATAACCCGTAGGCAAACCTTTATTGGGCAAAACAGCCTGTTGGCACGCCCACAAGGAACTTTTGGTGGGAAAAACGACCTGTTGGGCAACTTCGGTGGGAAAAGAGCCCGTTGACACACTTTCGGTGGGAAAAACAGCCCGTTGGCAAGGTCGCAACGCACTTTGGGTGGGATAAACAACCCGTTGGGCACCTTAATTTGGAAAAACTGCTCGTTGGGCACTTTCGGTCAGAGAAACAGCCCGTTGGCAAACCTTCGGTGGGAAAAATAGTCCGTTGGGGACCTTCGGATGGAAAAATAGCCCGTTGGAAACCTTCGGTGGGCAAAACAGCCTGTTGGCATGCCCGCAAGGCATTTTCGTTGGGAAAAATAGCCTATTGGGAAACTTCGGTGGGAAAATAGGTCGTTGTCACACCTTCGATGGGCAAAATAGCCGGTTATCATGACGGCAAGGCACTTTCGGTGGAAGAATAGCCCGTTGGCCGCCTTTGGTGGGAAAAACAGTCTGTTGGCACTCCTTTGTGGGGCAAAACAGCCCCTTGGCACGGCCGCAAGGCACTTTTGTTGGGAAAAACATCCCATTGGCACACCTTTGGAGGGAAAAATAGCCTGTTGGAACGGCCGGAAGGCACTTTTGGTGAGAAAAATAGCCCGTTGGCACACCTTCGGAGGGAAAAACATCCCGTTGGCATGGTCGCAAGGCGCTTTTGTTGGCAATAATAGCCTATTGGGTAGCTTCGGTGTGAAAAATAGCCCATTGGGCATCTTTGGTGGGAAAAACAACCCGTTGCCACACCTTAGGTGGGCAAAACAGCCCGTTGGCACGGCTGCAAGACACTTTGGGTGGGATGAACAACCGTTGGGCACCTTAATTGGGAATAACAGCTAGTTGGGCACTTTTGGTGGGAAAAACAGCCTGTTGGTACCTTCGATGGGAAAAACAGCCCGTTGGGCACTTTCGGCAAAAAAAGCAGCCCATTGGTAAACCTTCGGTGGGCAAAACTACCCGATGGAACAGCCGCAACGCACTTTCAATGGGAAAAATAGCTTGTTAGGCAACTTTAGTTGGAAAAATAACCTGTTGGCACACCCTCGGTGGACAAAACTGCCCGTTGGCACGGCCGCAAGGCACTTTTGGAGGGAACAACAGCCCGTTGGGCACTTTCGGTGGGAAAAACGACCTGTTCGTGCCTCTTCGGTGGGAAAAAGAGCCCTTTGGCATGGCCACAAGGTACTTTCAATGGGAAAAACAGCCCGTTGGGTACCTTCGGTTTGAAAAATAGCCTGTTGGGCACTTTCGACGGGAAAAACAGCCCGTTGGCAAACCTTCTGTTGGCAAAACGGTCTGTTGGCATGGCCGCAAGGCACTCTTGGTGGGAAAAACAGCTCGTTGGGTGACTTCGGTGGGAAAAACAGCCCGTTAAGCACCTTTGGAGGGAAAAACAACTCGTCAGCACAACTTCGATGGGCAAAAGAGCTCATTGGCCCGACTGTAAGGCACTTTCGGTGGGAAAAACAGCTCGTTTGGCACCTTCGGTGGGGATAATAGCCCGTTGGGAAACTTCTGTGGGAAAAACAGCCCGTTGGCACTGCCACAAAGCACTTTTGATGGAAAAAAATAGCCTGTTGGGGAACTTCAGTTGGAAAAATAGCCCGTTGGCACACCTTCGTTGGGCAAAACTGCCCGTTGGCACGACTGCGAGGCACTTTTGGTGGGAAAAACAACCCGTTGGCGACCCTTCAGTGGCAAAGCCCTTTGGCCCACCTTCAGCGGGAAAAGCAGCCCGTTGGCACTCCTTTAGAGGGAAAAACAGCCCGTCGGGTACTCTCAGTGGGAAAAACAGCCCGTTGGCACACCTTTAGAGGGAAAAAATGCCATTGGCACGGTCGCAAGGCACTTTCGGTGGGAATAGCAACTTGTTAGGCCCTTTTTGGTGGGAAAAACGACCCGTTGGGCACTTTTGTTGGGAAAAAAGCCCATTGGCGTACCTTCGGTGGGAAAAACAGCGCGTTGGGCACCTTCAGTGGGAAAAACAACCCGTTGGGCACTTTCAGTGGGAAAAACAGCCCTTTGGCACACCTCCAGGGGGAAAAACAGACCGTTGGGACGACCGCAAGGCACTTTCGGTGGGAAAAGCAGCCTATAGGTAAAACAACCTGTTGGGCAACTTCGGTGGGAAAATAGCCCGTTGACACACTTTCGGCGGGAAAAACAGCCCGTTGTCACACCTTAAGTGTGCAAAACAGACCATTGGCACCGCCGCAAGGCACTTTGGGTGGGAAAAACAACCCGTTGGGCACCTTAGTTGGGAAAAACAGCTCGTTGGGCACTTTCGGTGGGAGAAACAGCCCGTTAGCACACCTTCGGTAGGAAAAATAGCCCGTTGTTGGCATGCCCGCAAGGCATTTTTGTTGGGAAAAATAGCCTGTTGGGAAACTTCGGTGGGAAAACAGGCCGTTGGCACACCTTCGGTGGCCAAAATAGCCGGTTATCATGGCGACAAGGCACTTTCGGTGGAAGAATAGCCCGTTGAAAGCCTTCGGTGGGAAAAATAGTCCGTTGGCACTTCTTTGGGGGCAAAACAGCCCGTTGGCACGGCCGCAAGGCACTTTTGTTAGGAAAAACATCCCATTGGCACACCTTTGGTGGGAAAAACAACCCATTCGCACACCTTTGGAGGGAAAAATAGCTTGTCTTTCGAAGGGAAAAACAACCCTTTGGGCACTTCCAGTGGGAAAAATAGCCCGTTGGCACACCTTCTGAGTGAAAAACATCTCGTTGGCATGGTCGCAAGGCACTTTTGGTGGGAATAATAGCCTATTGGGCACCTTCGGTGGGAAAAACAGCCCGTTGCCACACCTTAGGTGGGCAAAACAACCCGTTGGCACATCTTCGGTGGGAAAAACAGTCTATTGGGTACCTTCGAAGGGAAAAACAACCCGTTGGAAACCTTCCGTGGAAAAAACAGCCCGTTGGCACCTTTGGTGGGAAAAACAGCCCGTTGGGCACTTTCGGTGGAAAAAGCAGCCCATTGGTAAGCCTTCGGTGGGCAAAACAACCCGATGGCAAAGCAGCAACGCACTTTCGGTGGGAAAAAGAACCTGTTGGGCAACTTCGGTTAGAAAAAGAGCCTGTTGCCACACCCTCGGTGGGCAAAACTGCTCGTTGGCATGACCGCATGGCACTTTTGGTGGGAACAACAGCCTGTTGGGCACTTTCGATGGGAAAAACGACCCGTTGGCACCTCTTCGATGGGAAAAACAGCCCTTTGGCATGGCCGCAAGGTACTTTAAATGGGAAAAATAGCCCGTTGGGTACCTTCGGTTTGAAAAATAGCCTGTTGGGCACTTTCGACGAGAAAAACAACCCGTTGGCAAACCTTCTGTTGGCAAAACAACCTGTTGGCATGGCCGCAAGGCACTTTTGGTGGGAAAAACAGCCCGTTGGGCGACTTCGGTGGGAAAAATACCCCGTTAGGCACCTTTGGTGGGAAAAACAGGCCCGACTGCAAGGCACTTTCGGTGGGAAAAATAGCTCGTTTGGGACCTTCGGTGGGGAAAATAGCCCGTTGGGCAACTTCGGTGGGAAAAACAGCCCGTTGGGCACCTTCAAAGGGAAAAACAGCCCATTGGCACATCTTTGGTCAGAAAAACAGCCTCTCGGCATGGTCGCATGGCACTTTTAGTGGGAAAAACAGCCCGTTGGGCACCTTTGGTGGGAAAAACGACCCGTTGGGCACTTTCAGTGGGAAAAAGAGCCCGTTGGCAAACCTTCCTTAGGAAAAATAGCCCGTTGGGCACTTTCGATGGGAAAAAAGCCCATTGGGCACCTTCGTTGGGCATTTTCGAAGGGAAAAATAGGAAGTTGGCAAACCTTCAGTGGGCAAAATAGCTTGTTAGGCAACTTCGGTCAAAAAACAACCTGTTGGCACATCTTTGGTGGGGAAAACAGCCCGTTGGGCACCTTCGGTGGTAAAAACAACCCGTTGGGATCTTTGGTGGGAAACACAGCCCGTTGACACACCTTCGGTGGGTAAAAGAGCCCGTTTGCATATTCGCAAGGCCCTTTCGGTGGGAAAAATAGGCTGTTGGGCAACTTCAGTGGGAAAAACAACCCGTTGACACAACTTTAGTGGGCAAAACAACCTGTTGGCACGGCCGCAAGGTACTTTTGGTGGGAAAAACACCCCGTTGTCACGGCAGCAAGGCACTTTCGGTGGGAAAAACAGCCCGTGGGCACCTTCAATAGGAAAAATAGCCCCTTGGGCACTTTCAGTGGAAAAACAGCCCGTTGACAAACCTTCGGTGGGCAAAACAGCACGTTGGCACGGCGGCAAGGCACTTTAGGTGGGAAAAACAGCCTGTTGGGCAACTTTGGGGGGAAAAACAACCCGTTAGCACACCTTTAGTGGGCAAAACACCCCGATGGCACTGCCACAAGGCACTTTCGGTGTGAAAACAGCCTGTTGGGCAAATTTGGTTGGAAAAATAGCCCGTTGGTACACCTACGGTAGGCAAAACTGCCCGTTGGCACGGCTGCATGGCACTTTCGGTGGGAACAATAGCCTGTTGGGTACTTTCGGTGGAAAAAACACCCCGTTAGCACCCCTTCGGTTGGGAAAACAGCCCTTTGGCACGACCACAAGGCACTGTCGATGGGAAAAACAGCCCGTTGGGTACCTTTGGTGGGAAAAATAGCATGTTGGGCACTTTCGATGGGAAAAATAGCCCGTTGGCAAACCTTCTATTGGTAAAACAACCAGTTGGCATGGCCCCAAGGCACTTTCAATGGGAAAAACAGTCCGTTGGGCAACTTCGATGGGAAAACCCCGCTAACACACCTTTGGTAGGCAAAACACCCTGTTGGCCCGGCCGCAAGGCACTTTCAGTGGGAAAATCAGCCCATTCGACACGTTCGGTGGGTAAACAACCCGTTGGGCACCTTTGGTGAGAAAAACAGCCCGTTGGCACACCTTCGGTGAGAAAAATAGGCCGTTGGGCACCTTCGATGGGAAAAAAGCCTGTTTGTACACCGGTTGGAGAAACAGCCCGTTGGCAGGGCCGCAAGGCACTTTTTGTGAGAAAAATAGCCCATTGGGCAACTTCGGCGGGAAAAATAGCCCATTAGCACGACCGCAAGGCACTTTCGGTGAAAAACAACCAGTTAGACACCTTTGGCGGGAGAAATAGCTCGCAAGGTGATTTCGGTGAGAAAAATAGCCCGTTGGGCAACTTCGGTGCGAAAAAAAGCCCGTAAGGTGATTTCGGTGAGAAAAACTGCCCTTTGGCCAACTTCGGTGGGATAAAACCCCGCCGACACACCTTCAGTGAGGAAAACAGCCCGTTGGCACAGCCGCAAGTTACTTTTGATGTGAAAATAGCCTATTGACGCACCTTCAGTGGGAAAAAGAGCCCGTTGGCACGACTGTAAGGCACTTTCGGTAGGAAAAATAGCCCGTTGGTCACCTTTGGTAGGAAAAGCAACCCATTGATCCACCTCAGTGGGCAAAAGAGCCCGTCGGCACGGCCGCAAGGCACTTTCAAAGGGAACAACAGCCCGTTGGCCACCTTCGGTGGGAAAAACAGCTCGTTGGCATGGCTGCAACGCATTTTTTGTGGGAAAAACAACCTGTTGGGCAACTTCGGTGGGAAAAACAACCCGTTAGCACACCTTCGGTGGGCAAAACAACCTGTTGGCATTGCCGCAAGGCACTTTTGGTGGGAAAAATTAGGCACTTCTGGTAGGAAAAATAGCCCGTTGGCACAGCTACAAGGCACTTTTGGTGGGAAAAATAGCCCGTTGGGCAAATTCGATTAGGAAAACAACCCGTTGTGGCAATCCTTCGGTGGGCAAAATAGCCTGTTGACACGGCCGCAAGGCACTATCGGTGGGAAAAACAGCCCGTTGGGCACCTTCGGTGGGAAAAACAGTGCGTTGACGCACCTTTGTTGGGAAAAGGAGCTGGTTGTCACGGCCGCAAGGCACTTTCGGTGGGAAAAACAGCCCGTTGGCACACCTTCCGTAGGCAAAATAGCCTGTTGGCAGGACTGCAAGGCACTTTCGTTCGAAAAAATAGCCCGTCGGGCACCTTTGGTAGGAAAAACAGCCAGTTGGCAAGATTGCAAGGCATTTTCGGTGGGAAAAATAGCCCGTTGGGCAATTTTGGTGGGAAAAAACTCCCATTGGCACGGTCGCAACGCACTTTTAGTTAGAAAAATAGCCCGTTTGGCAACTTTGGTGGGAAAAACAACCTTTTGTCTCACCTTTGGAGGGTAAAATAGCTTGTTGGCATGGCCACAAGGCACTTTTGGTGGGGAAAATAGCCCGTTGGCCACCTTCGGTGGGAAAAACAGCCCGTTGATGCACCTTCGATGGGCAAAAGAGCCTGTTGGCACTGCCGAAAGACACTTTCAGTTGGAAAAACAGCCCATTGGGCACCTTCGGTGGGAAAAATAGCTCGTTGACACGGCCGCAAGGCGCCTTCGGTGCAAAAAACTACCCGTTGGACACCTTCAGGGGGAAAAATATCTCGTTAGCACACCTTCGGTGGTAAAAACAGCCCGTTGCCACGGCCGCAAGGCGCTTTCAGTGGGAAAAACAGCCCGTTGGGAACATTCAGTGGGAAAACAGCCCGTTGGACAACTTCGGTGGGAAAAATAGGCCATTGGTACACCTTCGATGGGAAAAACTGCCCTTCGGCACGGCCGCATGGCACTTTTGTGGGAAAAACAACCTATTGGGCACTTTCGCTTGGCATTTGCACAGCTGCAAGGCACTTTTGGGGGGAAAAAACAACCCGTTGGGAACCTTCGGTGGGAACAGCCTGTTGGCAAACCTTCAGTGGGAAAAACAGCCCGTTGGCACAGTCGCAAGGCACTTTCAGTGGAAAAACAGCCCGTTGGGAAACTTCAGTGGGAAAACAGACCGTTGGCACATCTTAGGTGGGAAAAATAGCCCGTTGGGCACTTTTAGTGGGAAAAACAAACCGATGGCACACCTTCGATTGGCAAAACAGTCCGTTGGCACAGCCGCAAGGCACTTTTGGTGGGAAAAATAGCCCGTTGGGCACCTTCGGTGGGAAAACAGGCAGTTGGGCACTTTAGGTGGGAAAAAAGCCCGTTGGGCACCTTCGGTCAGAAAAAATCCCGTTGGGTACTTTCGGTGGAGAAAAAGCCTGTTGGGCACCTTCGGTGGAAAAAACAACCCGTTGGGCACTTTCGGTGGGAAAGACAACGCTTTGGAACACCTTTGGTGGGCAAAATACTCGTTTGGCACAGTCACAGGGCAATTTTGGTGTGAAAAACAGCCCGTTGGGTGCCTTCGGTGGGTAAAACAACACGTTGGGCCCGCTTCAGTGGTTAAAACAGCCCGTTGGCACACCCGCAAGGCACTTTCGGTGGGAAAAATAACCTGCTGGCACAACTTTTGTTGGCAAACCAGCTCGTTGGCGCAGCTGTAAGGCACTTTCGGTGGGAAAAACAACCCGTTGGGCACCTTCGGTGGCAAACACAACCTGTTGGCACTTTTGGTGGGAAAAACAGCCCGTTGGGCACCTTCGGTGGCAAAAACAGCCCGTTGGCACTTTCAATGGGAAAAACAGCCCGTTGGCACGGTCGCAAGGCACTTTCAGTGGGAAAAACAGCTCGTTGGCACCACCGTAAGGTACTTTCGATGGGAAAACAGCCCGTTGGGAACCTTCGGTGGGAAAAATAGCCCGTTGGGCACCCACCTTCAGTGTGAAAAATAGCCCGTTGGAACACATTCGGTGAGCAAAACAGCCCCTTGGGCACCTTCGGTGGGAAAAACTACCCGTTGGGCACTCTCGTTGGGAAAAACAGCCAGTTGGCAAACCTTTATTGGGCAAAATAGCCAATTGGCATGGTCGCAAGGTACTTTGGTGGGAAAAACAGCTAGTTGGGCACCTTAAGTGTGAAAAACAGCCTATTGACACACCTTTGATGGGTGAAATAGCCAGTTGTCACGGCCGTAAGGCACATTCGGTGGGAAAACAGCCCGTTGGGCACCTTCTGTGGGAAAAATAGCCCGTTGGGTACCTTTGGTGGGAAAAACAACCCATTGGCACACCTTCGGTGGCAAAACAGCCTGTTGGCACACCCACAAGATACTTCGGTGGGAAGAACAACCCATTGAGCTCCTTCGGTGGGAAAAAGAGCCCATTGGGCACCTTCGATAGGAAAAACAGACTGTTAGCACACCTTCGGTGGGAAAAATAGCCCGTTGGCACTACTGCAAGGTACTTTCGATGGGAAAACAGCTTGTTGGGAACCTTCGGTGGTAAAAATAGCCCGTTGGGCAACTTCGATGGGATAAACTGCTCGTTGGCACACCTTCATTGGGCAAAACAGCTCGTTGGCACACCTTTGTGGTAAGAGCAGCCTGTTGGCATGGCCGAAAGGTGCTTTCAGTGGGAAAAATACCCCGTTGGGCACCTTCACTGGGAAAAAATGCCCATTGGCACATCTTCAGTGGACAAAACAACCCGTTGGCATGGCCACAAGGCACTTTCTGAGGGAAAAAAGCCTGTTGGGAACCTTCAGTGGAAAAACAGCCCATTGGCGCAGCCTCAAAGCTCTTTCGGTGGGAAAAATGGCCCGTTGGGCACCTTCAGAGGGAAAAAGAGCACGTTGGCACACCTTCGGTGGGCAAAACAACCCCTTAGCATGGTCGCAATGCACTTTTGGTGGGGAAAACAGCCCGTTGGCCACCTTCAGTGGGAAAAACAGCTCGTTGGGCAATTTCGGTGGGAAAAACAGCTCGTTGGGAGCCTTTGGTGGGAAAAAACAGCCCGTTGGGCACTTTCGATGAGGAAAACAGCCCGTTGGCGCCCCTTCGATGGGAAAAACAGCTCGTTGGCAGGACCACAAGGCACTTTCTGTGGGAATGACAGCCTGTTGGGCACTTTCAGTGGGAAAAACAGCCCGATGACACACCTTCGGTTGGCAAAACAGCCCGTTGGCATGGCCACAAGGTGCTTTCGGTGGGAAAAATAGCCCGTTGGGCACTTTCGGTGGGAAAAAAGCCCATTGGGCACCTTCGTTGGGAAAAACATCCCGTTGGGCACTTTCGGTGGGAAAAAAGCCCAGTGGGCACCTTCGGTGGAAAAAACAACCCGTTGCGCACTTTCGGTGGGAAAAACAACCCTTTGGCACAACTTTGGTGGAAAAAGCAGCTTGTTGGGCACTTTCGACGGGAAAAACAAGTAGTTGGAAACCTTCTGTGGGCAAAAAAGCCCGTTGGCACGGCCGCAAAGTACTTTCATTGGAAAAATAGCCCGTTGGACAACTTCGGTGGGATAAACAGCCCGTTGGAACACCTTAGGTGGGCAAAACAACCAGTTGGCACTGCCGCATGGTACTTTTGGTAGGAAAAATAGCCCAATGGGCACCTTCGGTGGGAAAAACAGCTCGTTGGGCACTTTCGGTGGGAAAAGCAGCTCGTTGGCACACCTTCGGTGGCAAAAACAACCATTTTGCACTGCCGCAAGGCAATTTTGGTTGGAAAAACTGCCCGTTGGGCACCTTCGGTGAGAAGAATAGCCCGTCGGACACCTTAGGTGGGAAAAACAGCCCGTTGGGCACTTTTGGTGGGAAAAATAGCCCGTTGGGCACCTTCGGTGGGAAAACAAAGCCAGTTGGCAAGCCTTCAGTGGGCAAAAAAGTTTGTTGGCATGGCCGCAAGGTACTTTCAGTGGAAAAACAACCCATTGGGCAACTTCGGTGGGAAAACAAACCGTTGGCACACCTTTGGTGGTTAAAATAGCCAGTGGGCACGGCCGCAAGGCACTTTCAGCAGGAAAAAAGCCCATTGGGCACCTTCGATGGGATAAACAACCCGTTGGCTCACCTTCGGTTAGCAAAATAGCTCGTTGGCTCGTTCGCAAGGCATGTTCGGTGGGAAAAACTACACATTGGCACAACTGCAAGGCACTTTTGGTGGGAAAAATGGCACGTTGGGCACTTTCAGTGGGAAAAACAGCTCGCTGGAATGACTGCAAGGCACTTTCGATGGGAAAAAGAGCCCGTTGGGCACCTTCGACGGGAAAAACAGACCGTTGGGAACCTTTGGTGGTAAAAATAGCCCGTTGGGCACCTTCGGTGGGATAAACTGTACGTTGGCACACCTTTGGTGGGCAAAACAGCTCGTTGCCACACCTTCGATGGCAAGAACAGCTCATTGACATGGCCGCAAGTTGCTTTCAGTGGGAAAAACAGCCCGTTGGCCACCTTCTGTGGGAAAAACAACCCGTTGACACACCTTAAGTGGGCAAAACAGCCGTTGGCATTGTTGCATGATACTTTTGGTGGGAAAAATAGCCCAATGGGCACCTTCGGTGGGAAAAAAGCGCGTTGATAAGGCCGCGAGGCACTTCGGTGGGAAAAATAGCTCGTTGGGCACTTTCGGTGGGAAAAGCCCTTCGGTGGGAAAAACAGCCAGTTTACACTACCGCAAGGCACTTTTGGTTGGAAAAACTGCCCGTTGGGCACCTTCGGTGAGAAGAACAGCCCGTCAGACACCTTAGGTGGGAAAAACAGCCCGTTGGGCACTTTTGGTGGGAAAAATAGCCCGTTAGGCACCTTCGGTGGGAAAACAAAGCCCGTTGGCAAGCGTTCAGTGGGCAAAAAAGTTTGTTGGCATGGCCGCAAGGTACTTTCGGTGGAAAAACAACCCGTTGGGCAACTTCGGTGGGAAAACAGATCGTTGACACACCTTTGGTGGTTAACATAGCCAGTGGGCACGGTCGCAATTGGGCACCTTCGGTGGGAAAAACAACCCGTTGGCTCACCTTCGGTTAGCAAAACAGCTCGTTGCGCGCGTTCGCAAGGCATGTTCGGTGGGACAAACAGCACGTTGGGAACCTTCGGTGAGAAAAACTGCACATTGGCACCACCGCAAGGCACTTTTGGTGGGAAAAATAGCACGTTGGGCACTTTTGGTGGGAAACACAAGTCGTTGGCACGGCCACAAGGTACTTTCAGTGGGAAAAACAGCCCGTTGGGCACCTTCGGTGGGAAAAATAGCCCATTGGCACGACGACAAGCTACTTTCAGTGGAAAAACAGCCTGTTGGGCAACTTCGGTTGGAAAAACAGCCCTTTGCCTCACCTTCGTTGGGGCAAAACAACCCGATGAGATGGTCCCTAGGCACTTTTGGTGGGAAAAAAGGCTCGCTGGGCACCTTTGGTGGGAAAAACAACCCTTTGGCCCACCTTTGGTTGGCAAAACATCTCGTTGGCACGGCCGTAAGGCACTTTTGATGGCAAAAACAACCCGTTGGCACACCTTCAGTGGGAAAAACAGCTCATTGGCACAGCCGCAAGGCACTGTCAGTGAGAAAAACAGACCGTTGGCACACATTCTGTGGGAAAAACAGCTCGATGGTACACCTTTGGTGGGAAAAATAGCCCGTTGGAACGGTTGCAAGGTGCTTTCTATAGGAAAAACAGCCTGTTGGGTACCTTTGGTGGGAAAAACAGCCCGTTTGCACACCTTTGGTGGCAAAAAGAGCCAGTTGGCATAGTCGCAAGGCATTTTCGGTGGGAAAAACAACCCTTTGGGCATCTTCGATGGGAAAAACAGCCCGTTGCACACCTTTAGTGGGAAAAACAGCACGTTGGCAAACCTTCGGTGGGCAAACAGCCCGTCTGCACAGCCGCAAGGAACTTTTGGTGGGAAAAACAGCTGTTAGGCAACTTCGGTGTGAAAACAGACCGTTGACAGGAAAACAGCCTGTTGGCACAATCGCAAGGCACTTCCAGGGGGAAAAAAGCCCGTTGGGCACCTTCGGCAGGAAAAAGCCTATTGGTACACCTTCGGTGGGAAAAACAGCCTGTTGGCACACCATCGGTGGGAAAAATAGCCCGTTGGAACAGTCACAAGGTATTTTCGATGGGAAAAACAGCCTGTTGGGTACCTTTAGTGGGAAGCAGCCCGTTGGCTCACCTTTGGTGGCAAAACAGCCAGTTGGCACAACTGCAAGGCATTTTCGATGGGAAAAACATCCCTTTGGGCATCTTCAATGGGAAAAACAACCCCTTGGACACCTTCGGTGGGAAAAATAGTGCGTTGACAAACCTTCGATGGGAAAAATAGCCTGTCTGCACGGTTGCAAGGAACTTTTGGTGGGAAAAATAGTCATTGAGCAACTTCGGTGGGCAAAACAGCCTGTTGGCACGGTCGCAAGGCACTTTCAGGGGGAAAAAAGCCCGTTGGGCACCTTCGGTAGGAAAAAGCCTATTGGTACACCTTCGCTGGGAAAAACAACCTGTTGGCACACCATCGGTGGGAAACATAGCCCGTTGGAACAGTCGCAAGGTATTTTCGATAGGAAAAACAGCCTGTTGGGTACCTTTGGTGGGAAGCAGCCCATTGGCTCACCTTTGGTGGCAAAACAGCCAGTTGGCACAACTGCAAGGCATTTTCGGTGGGAAAAACATCCCTTTGGGCATCTTCGATGGGAAAAACAACCCCTTGGACACCTTTGGTGGGAAAAATAGTGCGTTGGCAAACCTTCGATGGGAAAAATAGCCTGTCTGCAGGATTGCAAGGAAATTTTGGTGGGAAAAATGGTCGTTGGGTAACTTCAGTGGGAAAACAGACCGTTGGCACACCTTCGGTGGGCAAAGCAGCCTGTTGGCATGGCCGTAAGGCACTTTTAGGGGAAAAAAGTACGTTGGACACCTTCGGTGGGAAAAACAGCCCTTTGGCACACCTTTGGTGGGAAAAATAGCCTGTTGGAGCAGTCGCAAGGTATTTTCGATGGGAAGAACAGCCCGTTGGGTATCTTTGGTGGGAAAATAGCCCGTTGGCACACCTTCAGTGGCAAAACAGCCTGTTGGTACGCCTGTAAGGCCCTTTCGGTGGGAAAAAATAGCTCGTTGGGCATCTTTGGTGGGAAAATAGACCATTGGCAGAGCTTCGGTTCGCAAAACAGCCCAATGGCACAGCTGCAAGGCACTTTTGGTGGGAAAAACAGCCCGTTGGGCACTTTCGGTGAGAAAACCAACCCGTTGGCCACTTTCGGTGGAAAAAATAGCCTGTTGGTAAACCTTTAGTCAGTAAAATAGCCCATTGGCACAGTCGCAAGGTGCTTTTGATGGGAAAAACAGCCCGTTGGGAACCTTTGGTGGTAAAAATAGCCCATTGGGCACCTTTGGTGGGAAAAACTATCCGTTGGCACACCTTCAGTGGGAAAAACAGCTCGTTGGCACACCTTCGGCGGGAAGAACAGCCCGTTGACATGGTCGCAAGTTGCTTTCAGTGGGAAAAATAGCCTGTTAGGAGCCTTAGGTGGGAAAACAACCTGTTGGCCACCTTCGGTGGGAGAAACAACTTGCTCGTACACCTCCAGTGGGCAAAATAGCCCGTTGGCATGATCGTAATGCAATTTCGATGGGAAAAATAGACCGTTGGGCACCTTTGGTGGAAGAAAAGCTCATTGGCATGGCCGCAAGGCACTTTCGATGGGAAAAGCAGCCTGTTGGCACACCTTTGGTGGGAAAAACAGCCTGTTTGCATAGCCACAAGGCACTTTTGGTCTAAAAAATTGCCCATTGGGCACCTTCGATGAGAAAAACAGCCCGTTGGCTCACCTTTGTTGGGGCAAAACAGCCTGTTAGCATGGTCGCAAGGCACTTTCTATGCAAAAAACAACCCGTTGGGCGCCTTCACTGGGAAAAAATGGCCATTGGCACATTTTTGGTGG
>JAOTJB010201140.1:0-18026 GCA_027123815.1 Erythroxylum minutifolium | reverse complement strand
AAACTTATGTATGAATGAAGATTTCCTGACAATCTGTTGATCATGATGTCATTAATTTCGTCTACACAACCATTTGTCGGACATAGTACACATCTGTTTATCATTTGATATGGATCAGATGTATATAAGCTTAGATCAGGGAAGACATTGTCAAGCAACCTGATGAAAGTAAAAATGTATAAGACACTTTTGTAAAATTTTTTGCATTGATAATAAAAGAAATGTTCAAGAAATTTAACCTGTTAAGGGATTCTTCCTTGTTGTGATAAGGAACAATCAGCTGTTTTGGTAAGGAAATTCGATCTTGGTCGTCAACTGGTTCTGTACCTTCTCCGACTCGTAATAAAAATTCACAAAAAGTTGGATTTGTTATAGCTCTCATATTTGTTGTTAAAGAAAATTTCTGCATGTGTTGCCAAAGATATGAATTTACAAGACTTGAATCAAGCAGTTGTTGTTTTGTGGCTTGGTCTATCACTGGTAACGTTTGGCGAAAATCACCGCCAAACACAACAATTTTTCCTCCAAACGGCTTATTGGAGTTCATGATATCTTGAAGTAAGTCATCAAATGTTTCAATGGCTTCTCGTTTTGCCATGGAAGCCTCGTCCCATAAGATAAGACTAGATTCAAATATCAATTTTGCAATATTGCTTTGCTTACTTAACTGGCAACTGGTAAACTTTTTTCCTCGAAAAATGAAATGGAATTTTAAATCTCGAATGAACTGTTTTACCACCAGCAAGGACTAATGCGGCAACACCTGTTGTAGCAATAGCAATTGCAACATGAATTTGTGATCGTAAAATTGCAAGAAGAGCTCGATACAAACAAAGTCTTTCCAATACCCCCAGGACCATCAATAACAAAACTGCCACCACTTGTAGTAGAAACTGATTGCAAAATTAGATCGAAAATATATTTCTGCTCCTTATTCAACATTAAATGTAATAGTAAGTCTTCTGGATCAATCTGTATATTTTTATCACTTTGTATTTCTTTGCTAAGATGTTGATGATAGTTAACTTCAAATTGATAATCAGTAAAATGATAATTGCTTAAGCTTGTCCCCATTTGTTCTAGCGATTTATTAATATCTTAAAGAGCCATCCTTGTAACGTCTTCAGATGCATATGTAGTATAGGAGGAAACATGTTGGTAGTCGGAACAAAGGTCATCTTTAAATGTTTCCCAAAGCTGCTTAGGATTTGTTGGTGAACAATAGAACATAAGTGTAGCAAATAAAAGTCTAAGGGGAGTTGAAATTTGAAATAGAACAGCTTCCTCAAGAGTTTGTTGTATATAAAAATCAGATGCTAGCAATCCTAATTTGAGTGCAGCCTCCCTAAAATAGGTTGTTTTTTCACCGTCAACAATTAACAAGTGGTCAAATGATGTTGGCCCTTTCACATGTGTCAATAATAGCCTTAAGTAGTACCTTTCTCCTTCTTTAGGATCAACAGTAACTAATCTCCCAATCACTTTCTTTCGACTTCTTTCTGACCATGTTTTTGTCTTTCGATTCCAAACAAAATGTTCAGGAAAATCTTTATACAAATGTTTCACCTCTCCTGCCTTTTTATTTGTGAAATTTATCTTGAAAAATTCAGTCAGCATTATTTTGGAGAAGTCAATTTTGCTCAATAAATATAGGAGATCTGCATTTTTGTCAAAGGAAATAAACTGTTGATCTGGAAGATTAACCTGCAATATATACACTGATGGATTAATTTCTACTAAACGAAATTCAAATATATGCCAGAAAGCTTCAAGAGGTGAAACCTAACGACCTTCTTGAAAATTTCTAACTTCATCAATACCACTTGTGTTCTCTTGATCAACAATGCTAAAATTGACAAGATCATAGCCTTTAAATACATACTTATATAAGTACTTAACAAGCTTAACAGTGGAACAAATCTCAACATTGATGTGGCAATTAATAAGCATCAAGAGGTACGGATTGTAAAGAACTACCCATTTATTATCAACCTCATGTCTACAAACTTTGACTTGTCAACCATCATCTCTTCGTCTATAACATGGATAATTGTCTTCACTATGAATAGTGAAGGGTGCAAAATTTTTCGAATAATGGTTTTTGCACACACCATTTCTCATGCAAGGATAATCTTTATTTAAAAGACCGCAAGGACCATGAATCATATGCTTAATGACAAAAGAACACAAGTGCGAATTTTCTTCGGGATTTGGTATTTCAGCAGATATGATCTAGTCATAAGAATCTGGATTTAGCAATTTAGAATGCTGCTTAAGTATCAATAATAACTGAGCACAAGGGAATCCACGCTTTTGAAACTCAATAACATAAACACAAGTGGCAATGTCTTTGAAGATTTGTTTTCTCATCAACTTATTTTTAAGAATTTCAAATTTATCTCTAAAAACTCTAGCCAATAAATCTGTTCTATCTTGTGGCTTTTCATGAAATTTAAGATTTTCTTGAATCTCTCTCCACATAGGATTGCAAGTTATAGTGAGGAAAATATCTAGCTTGCCATACTTCTGTAGCCATTGCATCGAGATAATATCGTTTCATATCCCTTGGACCACCGATAAATAAAGTTGGAAGGATGGCTCGACGACCAATTCTATAGCCTTTTGTTTGACCAAAAGTAATACTGTCTAAATCACCTTGCAGTATTTCTATCCTTATCTCATCTTGTCTTTTTCTATGGAAGTCAAGTCTAGATGTTTCAATCTTTATATAAGTTCCCACAACAAATTGTTGGAGTAGCCTTAAGCTATGAAGCAGTATAGATTCATCGCGTTCTCTTATTTGGAGCCTATAACAATAATATTCTCTAGCAGAAATATTACCATCTTCGTAGTATTCCTGATTGGCAACTAGTAACTTAACAAATAAATTAAATAAGTAAAATGATAACATAAGAGAAGGCTATCAAAACGAAAAAGGAAAAGACAAACTTGCTTGTGTTTTTTATAGTGAACAATTTAGAAGGATCAGTAAAGAAGTTGAAATTAACATTACATCCTTCATCTGAAACATTGCTTTTGTCTTTTTTCATAATTAACTGTTTAATTCCACGATGCCATCCAGATTCACCACGAGGAAATAAAATAGGATATTAAAATGGATCGTAACATGCATAATAAGACTGGATTCTGTAACTTGTGCCCAAGTGAGTATAGACCAGCCATTTGTGATGTAGTAGGAAGATTATAAACACGCTAATCAAGGCCAGGATAACATCTCAAAACAATTGTATATTTCTCAAGCGTAAGAATATTCCTAAGGCTTTTGAAGAATTTGGCATAAGGATTATGTTGTAAAATTGTCATAATCAATTTTAATGTATCTTCACGAACTTTATCATAACTTTTAACTCTTTTTTTCAGTTCCTCATCAGTATAAAAAAAATAGAGTTGGATACCAGATATCTTGTCAGTTGTTGAAATTAAACTGTTAAGGAAATGATAAACTTGCCCTTGAACACGAAATGTGTAAACACCTTGCTTATTTTTTGTTAGTTCTCGATCATATCTAGCTCCATATGAAGTAAAAGCTACAATATTATTTTATGTATGAACGCTCTTCCTGAAATGTTATGATTCTTCGTCATTACTAACAAATAAATGCTTTAGATCATACGGCATTTAAGGAGCGACAATGAAAATTTCTCCTGATGAGCAGCAAAATGACGAGGGGCTCTAGATAAAATCTTTTTGCATCACAATGTTCACAGTTTGGAGCAACACAAAGTTGCAAAGTCTCAACAGATAAATTTTACAAGGATGTTAACTTTGATGAAGAATAATGACCATTTATCCCTTCAAAGATTCAAAGAAAGGTTGATGATTTTACGCAATGAAAAAATAAGGAAAGAACACAGGTAAAAATATTTATACCTTGATTCTCAACAGTTATCATTGTGCCAGGTTGGATTAAAGAGGAAGATACAACTGGACAATCTAAATTATGACATGTGATATTAGATACTTGCACTATTGACTTTGCATGAATAGTTTCTTTTAGTTAAAGAAGGGAATGAGTTGCATCGACATGATTAACGTCTAAATCGATAAATTGATTTTTTGCTAGTTGATTAGTAGATTGATGGAAAGATTACCGTCAGAAGGTACGTTTGTAATGGTAGGATGGAAAGGTTAATCAGTAACTGTTTGTAAACAAGAAACCAAAGTAGCGTTTCTTTTTTTTGTAGCACGAGCTTCTCTAAGTCGTCGTAGGAGTTCGTTTTTTTTTCATTTTCTGGCATTTCAGCGTACTTTTTACGCCTTTTGGCATTTCTATCCATTTCTGAATGCAGAAAAGAGTTGAATGAAGATAAAGACGATTAATAATAATAAATAAACATTTTATTAATTATTTATTAGATAATGTTAGCCTTATATATATATATATATATTAATAAGATATTTTTATATGTTAAGATATCCATACTAATAACAAAAACGCTAATATGTTACATTTAACAAAATTGTCTTTATAAGTATATTAATAATATATAAGTTAGATATTTAAATATTCCTACTAATAACATTAACGTCAATATTTAACATTTAACAAACGATAAAAGGCAAATACTTAAAAATGTCATTATAATAATATCATAGGTCATTATAATAGTAACATTGGAATAAAGTGTCATGTAGATAAATGAATAGAAACATTAACGCTAATATCTAACATTTAACAAAGCCTTTTTTATATATACATTAATAATATAGTATATAGATATTTAAATATCAATATTAATAACATTAACGCTAATATGTAACATTTAACAAACAAAAAAAGGTAAACATTACAAAAAATCAGCATAATAATACAGCAGAAGAGTTGATAATATCAGAAAAGAGTTGATAGAAAAGATAGAAAATAGATTCATTATATACTTTACCTAATATAATAATAATGATTCAAGTGAAAGATTAGCATGATATAATGTTAGACATATAATTTTTGCTATCAGCCTACTTCTATTGTCAACTATGTTTAGAAGTTAATGTAAGTAAAGGTTAATTTAGGTTGAAAGCAGTTGTATTATATATTTTTCCAAACAACAATGCTATAAAGGAAACGAAGAACTTACAGATGATGGATAAATAAAGGCCAACTCTTGTTCACTGAAATGAAGATGTAATGCGTTTAATCTAGGGCAGGGAAAAAGATTGATCAAGATAAAATGCAACAGGCGTAAATAACTGTTCTCATTTTGTCAAAGAGTCCTAAATTATGATTTCAGGCAACAAATGATGGAGAAGATAAAAACAACTATATTATATATTTTAAAAGGCATGTTATCTGTTAAAAAGTTAATGGAAGTAATTGTCGACATTTTTTTAGACAACATATTATCTATTTAAAAGTGAATGGAAGTAATTATTCATAGGTGTGATATGTTAAGTAACAACTGTGAGACACCAGAATAACTCTATTAAGTGATTATTAAAAAAAAGTAAGATGTTATGCGTTTAATTTAAGAAAAAAGATTCATAAGGATAAAATGTGAAAGGGAAAAACATTAATCAGGACAAATTGAGAGATATGTAATTTACTGTTTTCACTCTATTAAAATGTCCTAAGTTATAATTTCGTGCATCAAATGATAAAAAACATAAAATAGCTCTATTATATGACAACAAGTAAATGGAAGTAAAGCGTTAAATATCACGGATATAATATGTTAAGTCACACCGTTGAGAGAAATTTCGAGCAAAAATGAATAACTAATATATTAAACAACAAAAACATATGATAATAGTAAGTGAGAACTAACAATGGTTGATAAACAAAGGACAACTCTTATTTACTAGAACAGAGAAGAAGGGACTGCAATCTAGTGAGAAGGAAACTAAAGTAGAAAAATACAGAGTTAATACTGTAGTTGTCGATATATAAATAGAAAGAAGAGTATGTTTTTGGTAAATATTTATTCAAGCTATGAAAGCTTTATCTTTGGCACAAAGATTCGTGAAAATAGAGGTGGCCTACCTCTCTTTTATCATTTAAGACAATCACACCAACCTTAGAAATAGTATTGCAAGAACTACCAACCTTAGAAATATAAAGGCATCACCAGTAACAAGTTGTTTACAAGTTACAAATATACTCCATCCACCTTGAAGCAAGTTCCTTTTACGATGACCTGACATCAACATCAGGATATGAATTAAGTACCTAATATTTTATACCCATGAAGAATCTTGTCTAGTAACGTATGCAAAAAAAATGAAAGAGGCAAGCCACAATATAAGGTTCGTTACCCCGAAATGTATGACAAAACCTCCATTCGTTTCAATGCAAATCCTTGGTAACCATTTCTTGTGTCGTAGGTTGCCTTGACATATCTTGTGACGCATTAGAAATCCAATTCCACTTTAGAACCAGTTGTTAATTTGCAAAAAAAACAAAAAATTAGTGACTAATTATCATAAGGTGCATTTGACTAACCAATAGGGGCAAACACTCATCACCGTGTCGTTTAAGAATCACAAGTCCACCGTAAGTACTGGCATCTGAGGGGGGTCAGAGTCTTGCAAAATGAGCGTACGTGAAAATTCGGTGGAGAAGGTGGGGGAGGCTCCTTTTTCACTACATTCTCATCTTGCTGACATTATAAGATAAGTATATAATAAGAATGATTTGGCTCTGAATGCTCAACTGTGCATCATATGACATAAAACATAATACAGTGAGTACTTACGTTGGCCTCAGGGAGTAACGTAACTTCAGCAAAGACCTCATCAGTATTTATGTCAGCCTACAATTTATTATTACTCGATGAGAAACAAATGAAATCAAAAAATCGAAAACAAACTTGGAAATCAATTAACCTTAAGTAGGGACCAATAATTTAAACGTCAAAGCTACTAATCACGTACTTTCAAAATAACATTGATGAAACGATATAGGATCCTTGACGGAAGGTTATAAACTGGCATTTTCTGGTCAGCTAGTTGGCTAGTTGACGCCTCCATCTGATCCACACATTAATAATGAGCGATTTAAGCTCATAAGTAAAATGAAAACTCGACGATAAGCACGCAAATCAAATTTGTGCGAATAGCTTCTAACAAAGGACCGGCACAAGTATGCCATAGTTCGCGATAAAGAGTAGCTTTGGTGTCTGCACCACACGCGCCGTCGTAAGACCACGGTAGAATCACCACACAACACCGAATTAAACCAAAATTCATCTCTAATCCACCCAAGAGCACAAAAAAACTATAGATAAAGTTTACCTTTAGTGCCAGGATAGCTCATAGAATGACATCATTGCACCTCCATATCACTCCTCGGTTCGTTAGGTTCACTGTAACCGAAAGAAAATCGATTTCCTTTAACAATAGTTAAGGCATTGCTACCTGCTCAATGTCATAACTATAATGGTGTTATTGATGCTATTACGAAGATGTCGCAACAACAAGGTATAACAAACTTATGGCGTGGGTCTTCATTGACGGTAATAGTAAATGTGTCATAGTTGGGCTCGTTTGATCAAACAAAGGAGGCGATTTTGAAGAATGAGGTGATGGTTGATGTGTTTGAACATAACTAACAGCAATCTTTATGGCGGGATTTATGATAGCAGTCACATCGAATTCGGTGGATGTGATAAAGAACAGGGTTATAAACATGAAGATGGAGGTTGGAAGTGACGCGTCGTATAATGGTGCCATTGATTGTGCGGAGTTTGATATAGGACCTTATGTCTGGAAAATTGTAAATTGCAGGTAAATGGTATAGACCGCAGATTAATAGACCATATGATGATGATGATGATGATGATGATGATGATTATTATTATTATTGTTATTGTTACTACTACTACTACTACTACTACTACTACTACTACTACTACTACTACTACTACTACTACTTTCTACTTATTATTATTGAATTTTCTTTATTATTATTATTATTACTATTATTATTATGATTATGATTATGATTATTAATCCTAGAAGTCTTTCGTTTATTGTTTTCTATTCAGTTTTCTATTTCATTAAGCTAACAGTCCAATTTAAACAAGTGAACAAAATGATACAGAAGATGAGTTTGGGAATGATCCCATCAAAATCTACACCATTTCCATCCATGTTATTTTAATATTATATCTCCCAAGTATGACAATGACGTATTGAAGCCGAAGAACCACACCAATCACTTCAGCCATAATGAAAGAATATCAACAAGTTCAGCCTGAGCATGTCTAAAGAACAATGTCAAGACTTAGGCCACTGGCTTGTCTGGTTTTTGTTGTCATCAGACTCGTGACAGGAGAACACCATAAAAATACAAACACCGTGCAGATGCAAGGGAATCTTTTGTCGTTGCTTTTAAACCTACTTTTAATCATGTCTTCTCGTCCTCCCTTTTTATCATGTCTTCTACTGTACAATGATTTTGATTAAAAAGAAACAAGCTAAAAACCTACACTACATTCTTCGGTTTTTCTTGCTTTATCCTTTATAGGGAAGGTTAGACGTGAGGTTTTAAAAAGGAAGGAAAACTACAGTTGCAAATGAGATAACAAGAAAAATGGAAGTGCTTACGATTGTAGCTGGCATCCTTTAACGTGTTTGTTAACCTCTAATACCATATATAATCTTACAATGTGAACTAGATAAGTTAATAAGAATTTATGATAAAGAAGTAGAGAACTTGTTTTTACAAAGCCAAGGACTCTATTTACCTTCCTGTCCATTATTATAAAGAACGCCTATATTATCTCATTTCCTTTAATCAGCACCACAAGAGCCACCTTACCCAATTACTTTTTGGCTTGATTCCCCAGATTTATGGCAATTAATTAGCCATAATTTGAACGACATAGTTTAAGTGGTTTGACTATGACCTTATACCTCAAAACTCAAGCCAACTTCTTATATTCAATAAGACTTTGAGTGCTTGTTAAAGGATTCGTTATTGTGTTTTTTAAAAGGTACATAAAGTCTTGTGAACTGGTTAAAATCATGAGGAATAGAAATCATAGATATTTTCAATTTGGCCTTCAAAATGTTATGTTAATCAAATTTATTAACTAATTTTGAACTATTAATTTATAGAACAATTAATTTGAAATATGTATTTCACATATCTGATAATAAAAAAAACTATCTTACAGATTATATTCTGTTCGTAACGTTTTTTGTCATTAATTAGTTTTTGAGATGAAAATAGAAAATTTAAAATGTTAATCAAACAAACCAGTTCAATCAAAAGTTAAACAGTTAATTTTTTATTTTATATTGAATCAAGTATTCAAATTTGATTAAATTGAAATTTGAACTTAAAAGTTTTGTAAACTTGATCAATCATAAAAAATTCAATTAATTTGGTCGACCTAGTGAATCAAATCATGTTGGATTAAATTCGATCTCATACTAAAATCTAAAGTGACCAATATCCCATTGCCAACCCTAATAGAATTCGTGTGAAATAATGTCACATTGTGTTTTTAAATTCAAGTGCTCCAGCTCTTTAATAATATCATATATGATAATGATTGCTAGATACAAAAATCTCCAAAAATCACATTTCAGAAGGATCAAACGAGTTCAACCTAAATACAAATTATGATAATTATCATGCATTTTAAGGCTATTTTGAAGAATCCGTATAAATAAAACATTTACTATTATTTTGCCTTTTTACCTACTTCATTTGTAATATATAATATTCTATACTCATTTTTATAACTTAATTACGAAATACAAATACATCGAAAAGTTTTTAACAAAAAGGAAAAGAGGTCAAAATTTTTTTCCCTCGACAAGTGATGCTATGAAAAAGTTAACTAAACAACAAAAAATATGATAATAGTAAGTCAAAACTTACAGATCGTTAATAAACAAACGAGAACTCTTATTTACTCCAAGCAGAGAAGGGACTGCAATGTAGTAAGAAGGAAACTAAAGAAGAAAAGATACATGGGTAATCGTGCTATTGTCGGTATATAAATAGA
The DNA here is from genome assembly GCA_027123815.1 of Erythroxylum minutifolium. Taxonomy (NCBI): domain Eukaryota; kingdom Viridiplantae; phylum Streptophyta; class Magnoliopsida; order Malpighiales; family Erythroxylaceae; genus Erythroxylum; species Erythroxylum minutifolium. The sequence continues at coordinate 8,052 of JAOTJB010201140.1, read as the reverse complement.
AAAAAGAGCATGTTTCACAACAGCAAACTGCATGTCCTCGACTTCCAGTGACTCTTCCCTTGGTTTATAAACCAGTTGTTAATCTGCTTCTGGTCTAGCCCAGTTGCATATGCCAGTGCATGCTTGTCAGCTTCCTGTTACAATCATTAACCACATTAAGGAAAAACAATCAGAAACACCGATGCTATTTAAAAGTTAACTAAACAATAATAATTAGTAAGAACTTACACAAAGGAGAACTTTTACTTACTCAAACAGAGAAGAAGGGACTGCAATGTAGTGAGAAGGAAACTAAAGAAGAAACAATACAGAGTTAGTAGTGTAGTTGTCATCGGTAGATATATATCGATAAAAAGCATGTTTTTGGTAAATACTGAAATGTCCAAATCACTGTTGTTGCTCTTGTCAGCTTTGAGCACCACCATTTCCAGCAAACCCAACTTGACCATGAGCACGCCACGTCCTTGAGATAAGTCTATTTCTAAGAAAAGCATATATTCAAACGATTAAAGAACAAGTTGTTTATAAACCTTTTGCAGCATCTTAAGCAATCTCCATATGCTTGTCCTTGATAGAAGAGTGACCTAATCCAGAGAAAAATAGCAAAAGCAGTAAATTAACGTGTGTCAGCTTTAAGAACACAAAATTACCAGAGAAAAATAGAAATTGCCCATCAACCATAAGCCTGTGAACAAGCATCAAAGACTTGAGAGCCACAATCCAATTGTGGGTCTTCCTCAATTTCCTCGCCACTGTTGCTACACATAAGGTAACGTAATTCTAAAAGAGAGAAAACTTTGGAAATAATAAAAGAAGTTAAGGGAAAATTAGTTTAACTGATAGGAGACGTCAGTACGAAAGGTTTGCTACACAAACGAAATGCAAGCAAGCCAGTTATCCTTTGAGAAATCAATAGCTAAAAACCAAGTAAATCTACCATAAACTACCTGATACTCTCTGTCAACGGCGTGAGCTAAGGGCAACAAAGTCCCAGGAGGCTTCTTCCTCAACACATACAACTTAACCAACTCTCCAGTTCCAACTTCCAATAGAAAAGTCAGGTTTGATTGTCCATGCCCAAACTAAGAAATTAACAAAATCAACACCGACTCACGAATCCACAGATCAAGCAACTAACTTAAAACCATAAGACAATCCGAAAAGCCACAATATATACTTACCGTCGATGATACCTACCATATGACACCGATTCCCAATTATTTAAGACATCTACAACAGATCTGCAAGCAAAATCCAAACTGTCGATGATACCTAGACCAGCTAAGCTAAATCTAGAAGATTGAAAGCTAATATCAGGAAAAAACTACGTGAACCAAAAGTTTAAAGACTAACAAATACGAATACTCACATCAGATGGATCTACGGCTAGCAAAACATGACTTCATAGGTTGATCTTCACATATTTGTATCATCACATAACAAAACGGAAACCAACATGTAGATGAGGACACGATTTATGGATATGAGACATCAACACGCCTCTATGACCCACGGGCAAGATTGCTTTTACGTGGTTGAGAAAGAAAATCGTTTGAGAGAGGAGGGAGAGAGAATTGTTTGAGATAGGAGAACGAGAGAGTAGAAGATAAAGGGCACGAGGTCTGCTTTACTCTTAATTAAATTGGAGCCGTTGGATTAAACAGATGATGGGGATGGATTTCGTGTTCATCCATCTGTTCGCCATTAGTAGGCATACTTAATGATCGATAAAACGGACGGAATAAAGGAAATGGACAATAATATGGTACTTATTTATGCTTTAACCACAATGTCAATTTTGCTTCCTGGGTAATAATTTAATTCTATATCCAAGGAAGAGGGTGGTTAAAAGTAACTAAAAATGACATTGTAATATTAATGGTAGCAGCTCACATTCAAATGGAAAGCATAAGATATCTGCAAAAATGAGATGACGTGTTTTAATAGTATATAGGCAAATACCTATATACAAATATATAAAAATAAAAACCCCTCATTTTAATAAATAAATAGATACTATCTTCTACATTAAAAATTATCCATTTGCTTATTTGATTGAACATCCATATTGAAAACTTTTGCATTAATTATTTGAATGTTCAACACCGTTAGGGATTGCTTGGTATAAATTCTATAAATGAGAAGAGCAAGTTTACGCTGAAAATTAGTGTGTGATATACGTAGTTAAAGTTAAACTTGGAAATGAAGGATTGCTTTCTTTCCAAGAGTTGTGACTTGTAGTGAATAGACGTGACTTTTTTGAATGGTTGCTTCCTTTCTAAGAGTTATGACTTATAGTGAACATATGTGATTGTATTGAATGAATGCCTCCTTTCCAAAAGTTGTGGCTGGTAGTGAACAGACATGATTGCTCTGAAAACTCTATATATACATGAGTTTTAATCAAGATTAAAAATGTATTTTTAATAACTTTTACCAACACAATCTCTACATTCATAATTCTTGAAGAACATTCATACTCTTGCAACTTAAATATTCTCGTGTTCTTTGTATCCTAGAAGTAATTTGCCTTTAACCCAGTTTGCAAGTATAGTGGGGGCAAATAACACTTTAAGGAAAGTGTCTAACACATCTAGAACACTTTAAACTTTGTGTTTTGATCTTAAGTTCTCTCAATTCTTTGCAACATCATTTACTTCAATGTTCATCCTTTGGCTTGTGGACTTCTAACCCCCATTCTATTAAAATCTTAAAGTGTTATTTATTTCTATCATAGAGTCCACTCAAAAATCCACTCTCAAAGTGATGAGCCAAGACTTTGTGAAGTTAGATTGCCTTGATGGAATCGACACCAACTTCAATCGTTGGAAGGACAAGATGATGTTCTTCCTCACCACTTTGAAAATTGCACATGTACTTTATCCTACTCTTCCTGCAATTCCTCTTCCAAAAGAGGCTGAAGTAGACACAAAGAAGGATGAATAAGACAAATGCCAAGAAGATGAATTGCTTTGTATGGGTCACATTCTCAACACCCTCTCAAACAACCTTTATGATCTCTTTACCACCGTGAAGAGTCTAAAGGAGATTTGGGTGTTACTTGAACATGAATATCTCGAAAGCAAAGGACATATAAGTTTCTTATTAAAAGATACTTTGAGTTTAAATTTATTAATGGTTCCTCTCTATGGATCAAATCCACAAGTTGCAAGTGATTGTTTCAAAACTTAAAGACTTAGATGTTGAAATTTCAGAATCATTGTAAGTAGGGGCAATTATTGCTAAGTTGCCTTCTTCTTGAAATGATTATCAAAAGAAGTTGTTTCACACTTCTGAAATTTTAACTATCGGTAGTGTTTTAAAGCATCTTTAAATTGAAGAACTTGTAAGAATTCTTCAAAGAAAAGAAGTGGAAAGAGATCCAAAGGTAAATTTTTTGGATGAGAAGAAATCTAACAATTTTAAAAGGAAGAAACTTGAAAATGCTAATGCTAAAGATAAGAAAAAGAATTGGGTTTGTTACAATTGTGGAAAAAAGGACACTACAAGGCCGACTGTAGATCCAACAAGAAGTAAAAAGGAAACAATGTTCCTAGTGCTAACCTTGCTGATGAATGTGGGAAATTGTGGCAACCTTGACTCTTGGTACTGTGATAGAACTTCACATGGTAGCATCAATTCCTTCTAAGGATTGGCAGTATAATTCTAGTGCAGCAATTCATGTGTGCTATAATAAGGACCAATTCAAGAACTATGAAGTTCTTGAAGGACATGAAGTGGTCATGGCCAATGGTGTGAAAGCCAAGGTGCATGGAAAGGGAGATGTGCATTTTCTATTCACTTTGGGCAAAAATTTGGTACTCATTAGTGTTTTTCATGTTCCGGATGTTATCAAGAACCTTGTTTCTGTAGATATCCTGAACAAGAAGGGCTTGAAAGCTGTACTTGAGTCAAACAATGTAATCTTGTCTAAGAATGGTATTTTTATATGCAAAGGATATTCTAACAATGGAATGTTTAAACTTAGTCTTAATAAAGTGAATAATGTTTCTCTTTATTTGGTTGATGCTTTTTATTCTTTATAGCGTAGTAGATCAGGGCATATTAGTCATAAAGTGATTCATTATATTTCTAAAAATGGACTAATCTCTTATAATGGCCAAGTGAATAAGAAATATGAAACATGCATATAAGAAAAGATAACAAAACTTCCTTTTCCTAAAGTTGAAAGGCATACAAAATTGCTTGATTTAGTACATTCAGATATATGTGAATTTAATGGTTTTTTAACAAGACGTGGTAACAAATACTTCATTACTTTCATTTCATTATGATCATTAATGATTGCTCTAGATTTGTGCATGTTTATTTGATGAAAACTAAGGATGAAGCATTTAATATGTTTAAGATATATAAGTTGAAGTAAATCACACGTTAATATAGACTTTACGTACACGAAACTTGATACACAAGAAGGGGGATTGAATGGTGTATCCTTTTAGTGAATATAGAATCTTGCTAAGAACTTCTCTTTCTTGTTAAAAAGATATCACAAAATTTATTTGAAAATTATTACTTAGTTAAATCACAAATAACTTCTTTATGATTGTTTAACAACAAACTAAAGTAAAAGATAGAGGATAGACATTGCGATTTTTATACTGGTTCACCCTAAAACGTGGGCTATGTCCAGTCCTCAGATTTCATCTGAGTGTTTCACTATACTCCAAACAATTATAAGTATTCTTTCTTCCCTTCTAGAGCCTCTTTAGGTCTCTTACAAAGTATTCTTTCAGCTATCTTAGCCTCTCCAGGCTATCAGCCTTTTCTTTCTCTCTCTAGAAAATGATTATTTGCTTTTGTTACAGTAAGGTTAGCTCTCTTCGTATCGCACTACAGAATTTCTCTTTTCTAAATAAGCACTGAATGCTCAAAGTTCACTGATTTCTCAATCATAAGATTTTCTAACTTGTCTAACTTGTCTAAGATTATCTAACATTGTAACATCTTCGATTACGACTAGCATTTATAGCCTTCATCTCTAACTACGCCTTGATCTTTGATAATTGCTTCTTGATTCTTGATAATCGTCATTTAGTTGAGTTCTGTAACTAACTCTAACTAAATAACTGTTTGACGTGCTAATGTATCTTCATGGTATCGTCTATGTCTTCTTTGCATCTGTGTTGTCTTTCTGTGTCTGTGTTTTGACTTCCCATCTGCATCAGCATCTGTGTTGTGATTTTACGTCTGCGTCTGCATTGTGACTTCACATCTGCGTCTGTATTGTGACTTCGCATCTATGTTTGTATTGTGACTTCGTGTCTGCGTCTGCATTGTGATTTTGCATCTGCGTCTGTGTCTGTGTTTCCTTCTGCATCTGTGTTTTGTACTTTGTCTGCACACTTAACACACTTGTAAAAAACGTTCATTTTTTTCTAACATTATTGTCATCAAAATTAATCATCGTAAAGTCCTCTTGACTTAACAGACCCAAAATAAAGGACACATCTTTCGGCAAACACCCACGTATTCCAACAGGAAGTAGCTGTTGTAAAAGTACATGACAATTATGACTTTTAAATCTTGACACTTTTCCTTCTTCAATATTCACAAAGTGGCCTATATTAGATGCATACCCATCAAAAAATTTGACTAATTGGAGGAACTGATAGAATGCTTGTTTCTCACTTTTTGACATGTTGTAACAAGCAGGGGGAATAAAGTATGATCCATCATCTCTTCTTCTTAAATGTAAATCTTTTCTATTATTAATGTCTTCTAAGTCTAGTCTAGCTTTAATAGTGTCTTTGAATTTCCCATCAATTCCCATAACAGTCCCTAAAATGGTCTCACAAAAATATTCTTTTCAATATGTATGACATCGAGATTGTGCCTCAATAGTAACTCCTTCCAATATGGCAAGTTGAAAAATATGTTTTTTTAGTCCAATTTAGTTCAATATCATTTCTCTTACGCTTTTTATTACTTAAGTGTTTGCTAGGGGTAATGTCACCTAAATGTGACAGTTGGTAAACAATGTCATCACTCAACAGTTGCATCAGAGCTTCACCCAACTCAACTGTGCCATTAAACTATTTACTTCTTAGCTATCTAAGCCTATGTTTCGAATAACGACGATGACCCGTATAACATATTTTACTTCGCATCCTTATTGAATATGTTTGATGATTACAAACAGGACAAGCCACATACTCTTTATTGCTCCATCCCAACAAATTCCCATAAGCTAGGAAATCATTGATAGCCCACAATACAGCAGAACATAATGTAAATGTGTTGCCTTTAACAACATCAAAAGTTTCTAATCCATATTCTGATAGATCATTTAAGTAATCAATTAATGTTGCAAGTAAACATCGATGTCCTTACCAGGAGCAGTAGGTCCTGGAATAAGCAAAGACAATAACATAAAAGGCTCCTTCATACACTTCCATGGAGTTAAATTATATGGGACTAGAATCAACGGCCACATGTTATATGAATTATTCATATTCTCAAAAGGATTAAATCCATCTGAGGCTAATCTAAGTTGAACATTACGAAAATTTTGTCCAAACCATGGGAACTTTCTATCAAACTCTTTCCATGCCATTGAGTCAGCTGGATGACGCATAATGTCATCATCAATGTGTTTCTCTTTATGCCACCCCATATCTATGGCTATTTTTGTTGACATAAACAACCTTTGTAATTGTGGCTTAATAGAAAGTATCGAAGGATTTTCATTGGTTTCTTTTTCCCTCTTCCATCATCCACCCGCCATCTTGATGTACCATAAATAGGACACTCCTAAAGTTCTTTACTTTCCTTCCAATAAAGAACAAAGTCATAATTAGAAGCATGAATTGAAATATACCCCAATCCAAGGTCCCTTATTAGTTTCTTCGCATCATAGTAAGATTTCGGTAAGTTATGTCCCCTAGGTAATGCATCATTTAGTAAGTCAATTAACATGTCAAATGACTTGTTACTCCATTTATTATAAACCTTTAAATGCAGCAACTTCATAACAAATGAGAGTTGAGAAAAATTAGAGCACCCCGGATATAATTGTTCTGGAGCAACTTTCAATAACTTCCTAAAATTATCTTCGGTCATACTACCAATTATGTTAGGCATTCCTGTTTCATTCATAGTCTCCATATAATTCTAACAATCATCTAACATCTCATCAATCCCATCATTACCATCATCATTCACTTCACAATCATCAACATCATTATTGTAACTCTCATCATAAGATGTACCGACACTTCTACTACAACTTGCTTCCTTACATTCACTATGATAAAGCCATGGGCTATAGAATTTGTCTATGCCTCGAATGAGCAAGTGATTATATACCACATCTTGACTTTGGAAGTCCATATTTAAGCAATCAATGCATATACTATCTTCACCCATTTGATCCTTTACAAATTGCATGAAACTCTTAACTCTATCTACGTATTCAGTTGACCCTTTTCGATAACACATCTAACTCTTATCCATTTAGCTATACAATATAAGAAGATGACAGAGTTATAATATGCAATTTTCATTTTATATTACATTTAAAAAACTATGTTTAATATTACATGCAAACGACAATTTTGACTATCAATTAATACATAGCAATTACGTAAACAATATAAAACAAATTGAAACGACAACCGATATATAAAATAATTAAAGTTACTAGATATTCACATACCCGAAAATGTATAGTTGAATGCGATTATTGACTCCAAGCAAACAGAGGAACACATAATCTGCAAAATAGTATGGCCATGGAATTGGTAAATAACATATTCTATTATAAATAAATTGAAAATTATGAATTAAAGGTTAAACGGCCTACAATAATAACAACATCAACAATAACAAAAATAACAACAACAATAATAACAACAACAACAACAACAATAACAACAACAACAACAACAATAACAACAATAACAACAACAACAACAACTACTACTACTACTACTACTACTACTATTACTACTACTATTACTACTACTACTACTACTACTACTACTACTACTACTACTACTACTACTACTACTACTACTACTACTACTACTA
>JAOTJB010200558.1:0-18038 GCA_027123815.1 Erythroxylum minutifolium | reverse complement strand
TAGCTACTTGGAGCCATATCCATTGTAACTGCAATGTTCCATTCTACATTCTTACGATTATTGATGGTATATGCTTTACTTTATACCAATCATCTCCAATGTCCTTTTGAATCCTAGCTTCAAATTCATCAGGCATTCCCTCCAGGACCAGTTCTTTAAGACTAGCCACATACTGCAGTCCTTCAGGAAGCATCTTCAGCTTCTCACAACGACGGATGACCAAACATCTAAGGCATGGAAAAGCTCCAAGCTCAACTCTCCATTCCTCCAGAGTATCCAGTTCACAGATTTCTAAGAATTGGAGCTTAAGAAATCCACCTGTTGAGCAGAACATTTCCCTTCCACAAAAAGAATTTGACAACAGTCTAAGCATCTTGAGATCAGGTAAACTCTCTAATGTTGCAAATGGATCCTGCACAAGTTGTGACATCTTCAGGGAAAGCTTGGTTAGATTAGGCTGGATTTTTTGAGGTTCCGGAAGTTTATTCATTGCACCTGAAAGATGCAACTTAGAAATGCTTGGTTGACAGAACAGAACCTCTAGTGTTGGGTCCAAGATTGGATCAGTTCCACTCAACTTTAAATTTTCCAAACTGCTTAGCTTAACAATAGAACCACACAGTCTGTCTGCTTGTGAAACAAAATATCCTTTAATACCAAGCTTCTTAAGATTAGTCAACTTGCCAAGGAAATTACTAACCCAGTTGTTGCCGTAAAGTGATACAGTAGACAAGGTTTTAAGATTCATCGGGAAAATATGAACTGGCAGACGCCCTGTTATTGCAGCCTTCTGCAAGTAAAGGTGCCTTATATTTTGCATCTTCCAAATATCCTTTGGAAGTCTGCTGATCTTTGTTGATCTTATATCGAGAGTTTGCAAATTACGCAAGTTATTTATGGAGAATGAGAACCTCTGCAAATTAGTGCCCCTCAATCCCAAGTGTCGAAGATGAATGAGATTACCAGTTGCTTTAGGTAATAAAGGTATAATCACACCCTCCAGATCAAGCACTCGGAGCAATTTGTGGTATTCAGTAAAGAATGTTCGTCGTTCTCTCCCAAGGTATTCCTCAAACCTGCCAAACTGCACAACAGAACGTAGGTGAGGATTGAAGTGCTTTGAAAGCATATATTGACCCAGACTTGACTGGATAGTGATTCGTCGAGCTTTAGTCATCGAATTACATGCATAACCTTCATCAACAATTTCCAGAAACTTGCATTCTTTAGCCTCAGACAATGCTAGGTCTCTTACAAGGTCATGGATGCGGCAACTCCTAATTTTCCCATCATATCTCTTCTCAGACACTTGAATCATGCTCCTGTCAACCAACTCCTCCAAGAAATCTTCTGCAACATCCTCCACAGATTCTTCTCCCCTTTGTTGAACAAACCCCTCGGCTAACCAGAGCATAGTCAATTTTTTAACAGGGACTTCAGAGTCTTCAGGAAAAAGACCAAAGTAAAGGAAGCATGGTTTCAAATAATATGGCAAGTCATTGTAACTCAAAGCCAATATTTCTAACAGCTGTTTAGGATCATGAGCCAATTGCCAACTTACACTTTGCAGCACCCTAGACCAGACAATGGAGTTCTTCTCTTTTCTGGATAAAAGCCCTCCTAGAACGACAATTGCCAAAGGCAAGCCTCCACATTTGGAAACTATTTGTTCCCCTATTCTTTTCAATTCTAGAGGACAAACAAGCGATTCATCTTCCATTGGAAAGGCCTTCTTCAAAAATAGCTCCCAACTCTCAGCATGAGTCAGAAAATTTAGCTCATGAAGATAGCTCTTTGGATCGGCATGCATGGCCACATCTTTAATGCGAGTGGTGAACAACACCCTGCTGCCATTCATTACATCTGGAAAGATGGCTTTCAAGTCATCCCAAACTTCAATTTTCCATATGTCATCAAGAACAATCAAATACTTATTCCTGCTCAATACTCTTAAAAGTTTCTCCTCAAGATCATCTCTGTTCATTGCAGCTAATATGCTTTTGTCCATTCTTAGAACCCTCTTTCCTATCTCATGTAGAAGCTCTCTTGCTCGATAATCTTGAGATACATAGACCCATACACAAAAATCAAAATGCCTCTTAACATCGCTGCTATTAAAAACTTTCTTAGCTAGGGTAGTCTTCCCCAATCCGCCCATGCCAACTATAGAGATCACACTCCTTCTAAGCGTCGTTTGATCAAGCAATTGTCCTACCAACATGTTGATGTCTCTGTCAAGGCCAATAACATCTTGATCATCGGTACTAATACTAGGAGAAGATCGTCTGCGCTCCCTCAGTTTCTCACAAACATAAACAGGGCTATCCCTACCTATGTTTTCAATCCCATAAGTACTTCTACTTTCAGATATCTCAGATATCTTACACCTAATCTTTTTAATATTCTTAACAAGTTCTTTCCTAACTTTCAAATCACTAAAGCAGTATGCATAACTCCTCAAGCATCCCATAAGCCCAGATTGTGTTCTTTGAGAAGTGAGGCTGAGGATGTAAGTGTCAATAACATCCTCAATATCGTAAGCCACATCCCTTATGTCCCTAACCCAGTTCCTGACTCTTTCATCGCTCTTCTGCTTCACATCTGCATCTTTTAAGAAACACTGAATTCTTGTCAGCTCCCTCTGAATTGACTCAACTTGATCCTGGACGTCACATTGCAGAAAAGCCACTTCTTCAATGAGTAAATCAGCAAGCTTTTCTATAACAGATGAAACCACAGCGTCCGCCATGTGTATGTGCATTATATACACCTCATATAAACCCCCAAGATCTAATCTTTTCAATGACCGGATTGAAGGGCATAATCAAAACAACGCAGCTGCACTAGAACTTGCCTGAAATTTAGAAAAGGCAAAGCTTGCAACTTTTGTTGAAGGGGTCCTCTTCCAACGAAGATACAGATTTCTTCTCACATAATCAAAGCAAAAGAAACTCCGACAAACATGTACCTCTCATGACCCAATAGAACATTGAGGAAAGCACCGAGAGCGACTCCACCGGCAGCCAAGGCAACCTCTGCGGCCGTGGATCTCTTATTGCAAGTGTATCAAAAGATAGAAGCTGAGGAGGACTGTATAAAATCCAGATGAAGAAATAGCGAGAACAAAGTTATATTAGACTAGGAGACAGAGGAAGAAAGAAGATCCGCGGGTGCAATCTTGGTTCTAAATGAAAAAAGATACTTTGTTACGAAGACTTGGTGGACTGGAAAGATGTTTGGTGTATAAGAGAGTGGTCTGCTCTGTAGGTAAGCGCGTTGAACTCTTGGCCACCAATAAGTTTCTCATCTTATTCGTACAATATGTCTGCTCTGTAGGCAAAAACGCTTAACAATGCAACGAAGCTTGGACGCAGCGTATCAAGAGCACAAACAGAAAAGCTTGGACGACAGCTTAAGAGCAAACGAAGCTTCCGGACCAGAGGGAAGGGTATCAAGAGTACTGAGTACATACACCGTTTGTCTCTCTTACGTCCATCTAGCTTCTCCTTTTATTGATACTTACCTTATCAAGGAGACATATAGACACCTGGCTTACAAATAAAAAAATTAGGATTATTTTTTTATTTTTATTTTTTGACAATAAATCGAGGAATTTTATTAGGTCAGATCATCTCGAATTACATCCACAATACAATCACGAATTATGTCCCAGTGTTGGAGACTAGCATAAGACAAAGCTTGCTTTGCACGAACGTGAGCAGCTTCGTTGGCTGGTCTCCTGACCCACGCTAAAGAACAAGAATTAGCTTGCCGTAAAAAATCTTGAATGTGAGCTATAACCAAAGCCCAGTCCGAATATACACTAAAGCCATAAAGAACAGCGTTAACTAAATTGGCACAATCAGACTCAATATCAACATGAACTAGAGCCCTCTCCTTAAGCCAAGAGAGGACCTCCAATAAACCCACCGCCTCTGCCAAATGAGGAGCCACTAAACCCAACTTATATCCTAAAATTGCAGTCAAAAAACGACCAGACTCATCCCTCACCACTGCAGCAAATGAAATAGCAGTAGCTTCACCATGAACCGCGGCATCATAATTGCATTTAATCCTACCCTCGACCGGCGGTAACCATTTGACACCTGCACTGCTACTTCCCATCGATTGTAGCCGAGCCGCCATTTGTTCCTGTGCATCAGACCATTGGCGATAACAAACATTAGCAGCGGTAACAACACCGTATGGTGACGATAATGAACCAGTCCAGTAACACCTATTACGATCGTTCCATAGAAAATACATAAGAGTAGCCATGGCTCCAAAACGTTCTTGTGAGAGAGAAGTGACTTGGGAAACCAGAAAATCCAACGGATCCAATAAGGTGTGTTGACCAAAATCGAATCCATTCATAACCCAGCAAAGTCTTGGCTTATCACATTGAAATAAACAATGCATAACAGACTCCTCCTGGCCACAAGCAAAGCAATTGGCCTCTGCAATAACACCACGACGAAGGAGAGCTTGTTTAACTGGCAAAATATCTTGCGCGAATCTCCACAAAAAATGTTTAATCTTTGGCGAAAGAGACAATTTCCATAACTGTAGCCAAAAGGAAGAAGGTTGAACAGAAGCATTAGCAAGAGAGCGGCTAATAATGAACTGATATCCAGTCTTCACCGTATACTGGCCGCTGCGAGACCAACGCCATACAAAAGTATCGCCCAAGTTAACTCCCGCCACAGGGATTTTTAATATATCACCTACATCTTCAGCACAAAATAACCCATTCAAAAAATTCATATCCCATCTACGTTGCTCCACGTCCATTAGATCATGGACCAATAGCTCGTCCGTATCTGGTAAGGGGTGAGTTCGAAGGAAAAAATTATCATCCGAAGGCAACCAGGGCTCATTCCAAACATTTACAGATTTGCCGTCACCAATTCTCCACCGATACCCATACTTTAAGCAGTCCATAGCAGTAACCAAACTACGCCAAATCCAACTAGGATTATGTCCCACAACAGCATCCATCAACCTCCCATTAGAGTAATATTTAGCTTTAATCGATCTACTGACCAGCGAATTCGGTTCTGCAATTAATCGCCAAAGTTGTTTCCCCAAAAGAGCTAAATTAAAAGAGCGAAGGTGACGAAAGCCAAGCCCACCATCTTTCTTCCGTAAACACAACCGCTCCCAACAATACCAATGCATACCTTTACTGTTGCCATTCTGCGATCCCTACCAATACGAGTTCATAATCTTCTGGAGCTCATCACACAGAGAGACTGGAAGAAGGAAGGTACTCATACAGTATGAAGGAAGTGCCTGAGCAACTGATTTCAACATAACTTCTTTGCCAGCTTTAGAAAGAAAACGGAAGCTCCACTGAGAGACACATCGTCGTAGCCTATCTCGCAAAAAGCTAAAAACTTGTTTCTTCCGACGGCCAACCAGGGAAGGCAACCCAAGATAGCCTCCGTGATTAAGCGGAAGAAATACATGCAGAAGAGATGAAATACTATCTTGTAGACTGGCATCAACTTTCGCACTATAATGAATTCCAGATTTCTAGAAATTAATTCCCTGGCCCGAAGCTTTCTCATACAGTGCAAGCAAATCACGAACTGTTGTAGCTTCTGTAATAGTGGCATAAAAAAAGAAAAAACTATCATCAGCGAACAGTAAATGTGAGATTGTAGGTGCAACTCTACTTAGACGAAAACCATGTATAAGGCCTGTTCGTTCCGCTTGGCTAAATAAAGCACTAAGCCCCTCTGCACAAATAATAAAAAGATACGGAGATAGCGGGCACCCTTGCCGCAACCCTCTGGTCGGAATAATAGGTCCAACCTGATCACTATTCACCTGTACCCAATAATTCACATTTCTGACACACATCATCAACAATCGCACAAACTTTGGATCAAAACCAATCCTATGCAACATGGCCTGCAAGAAAGTCCAGTCGACCCGATCGTAGGCTTTACTCACATCCAGCTTCAAAGCAACACTTCCATGGCCACAATGTCTTCTATTCTGCATTGAATGAATAATCTCAAAAGCAAGGATAACATTATCAGTGATAAGCCGACCAGGAACAAAAGCGGCTTGGAAATCTGAAATAATCTTATGAAGAACAAGTTTTAGCCTATTAGCTAAAACTTTAGCCACAAGCTTATATAAAACATTGCATAAGGAGATAGGACGGAGATCTTTAACGGTAACCGGTTTGTCCAGTTTCGGAATTAGAACAATAGTAGTTTCCTTCAGCTCATCCGGAAATTTCTCCGCACTTAACCAAGTTTTAACAGCAGTACAAATATCAGAGCCAATAAGATGCCATGTTTTTTGATAGAAACATGGATTAAGACCGTCAGGCCCCGGGCTTTTGTCAGGATGCATCTGGAACATAGCCTTCCGAATTTCCTCATCCCGAAAAGGGTTCACTAACACCTCATTATCTGCTACAGTTAAGGAAGACTGCACTGCATCAACAACCGGTTCGATCACAACTTGTTCCGCCTGAAAAAGGTTTACAAAATAATTTCGCACTACCTCACAAATAGATTGCTGCTCCTCCTGCCAAACACCAAAATCATCATTAATGCCCAGAAGACGATTACGTTGCTTCCGTTGAGTAGCAGCTTTATGAAAATATTTAGTATTTTTATCTCCGAATGCGAGCCACAAAGACTTAGAGCGTTGACGCCAATACTGCTCCTCCTTAGCCAAAAGATTCAAGAGTTGCTTCTGCAAATTATGAAAGTCGACATCATCTGACCTATCGCCGTCCACTCGAAAATTGCGCAACTGGTTCTAAAGCGAAGCGATATCCTGACGAAACTTTAGTCGCAAAGTATTGCCCCAATCTTGCAGCCTGCCACGACACTGTTTCAACTTCTCTATAAAGATCAAGCAAGCATCATCACGCCAACCATTAGCAACTAAGTCGATAAAATCAGGTTCGTCGACCCAATTATTCTCAAACCTAAACACGTGTTTCGACCGAGTAGAAACAGAAGCACATAATTTAAGCAGAAGTGGAGCATGGTCTGAAGAGGATGCAACTAGGTTACGAACAGTGGCTGTAGGAAAAATCAGACGCCATCTTTCATTTGCAACTGCTCTATCAAGGCGCTCTTCTTTTCTATCGACTCCCCTACCATGCCACCATGTAAAAGGATAACCAATCATGCCCAGATCCTGTAACCCACTGTCATTAAGCGCGTTACGAAATCCCTCGATAAGCTGAGTAGGATAAGGGGCGCCACCGATCTTTTCGTCTTCTGCAAGAAGATTATTAAAGTCTCCCAGACAGAGCCATGGCAAGGTATTCACACTAGAGAGCTGACGCAGAAGATCCCACGTAACTCTACTATGATTGCGATTTGGAACTCCATAAATACCAGTAAATCTCCATTGGCACCCATTATTATTGCGAACTCTCAGATCAATATGATTAGGAGAAAAGGATATAAGATCAGCCATAACATTAGAAGTCCAGAAAACAGCAATACCACCACTTCTACCGGAACAGTCCACACTGAAACAACCAGAGAAACCAAAACGAGAAGAAAGTTCATTAATTCTAGAACGAGTACATTTAGTTTCAGAAATAAAAAACAAAGATGGCTTATTCAATCTACTAAGCTCCTGCAACATTAATACTGCACGAGAGTTGCCAAGCCCTCGGCAGTTCCATCCTATTATACTCATGGCTGTAGGCGGGCCTGCTGAGCAGACTCCACCTCTGTAAGAGCAGTTTCTGGAACGATAGAAGAGACAACAGTTGAAGTGCTCCCAACTACGTCCAGTTGCATGCCTACTGCCAAAGGCGTAACTTCCTCTTCAAGTAAACGAGCTCGCTTCTTTCCTTCTGCCACTTTCACAATCTCATTTTCATTTTGATCCGGCCCGTAATCGAGGATCCCCTGATTTACGAGCACACCAACACCTCTAGAACCCGAGAGATTAGGCCCAATAATATTTCCAGTCGACCAAGAGCTGTTACCTCCATAAACCCCATCGTTGACTTGACCCACGTGCAGGGGATTATTCGAATTAATAAGCGAGATAGCCCTATTTAAACGCCCGGTAGGATTATGATCACTTTGCACATCTGATTTCGAATTTTTCTGCACGAAATCCGGCGATAATCTCGCCTGGAATGAAAGTGGATTTCCAAATCGATCGCGCAACCACTTATGGTTGTCGGACGTCGCCGGATTCTGCCGTAAAGAAGCTCGCAGCCATGGTCCCCACCCTCGAACAATTTCCGATTCATCATTGTGAAATAGAACCTCACAAACTTGGTCAGAGTGCCCTAGTTTTCCACAGATATAACAAAACATTGTCAGCTTCTCATATTCAAACTCAATCTGAAAAATATCGCCATTAGGTTTCCGAAACTTCTTCCATCTCTTTAGCGGGACACGAACATCAACAGCAATCCGAATCCGCATAAAACAAGCCGAAGGATCTTGTTCAATACGAGGATCATAGTCAATAAACTTACCAATAAAGTCCCCTATTTGACGACCGAACGATTCCGACATCATACCAGGTTGAAGTTTGGTAGCTTTGACCCAGAACATGGCATGATAGAGTTCGATAGTTTTCGGGTCTTTCCCTGGAGGAATCTTAGATAGCAGCAATAAGTGATTATTGAACACCCAAGGACTGCCATTCCAGACACGATTAAAATCAACTTTGTGAAAAAACTGGAACAGAAAAAGCCGATGATCAATCTCAGATATATTAACTCCACGACCCGGTTGCCAGACTGCTGCCAAGGTGGACTTCATAGCCTCATGATTTACTCTCCGATCAGTTAAGAGACGGCCCACCATACAAAGACTATAATCAAACACCTCATCCTGAACCACAGGGACGTCAACAATAGCATCCTCTTCCTCTCCAAGAGAAAGATTGTGAAAGCCATCAATAGTAGAATCACGATTATCAGCCATAATTGGGGACGCGTTCTTGCAAAAGCAAGAGAACTACATGCAGAACGCAAGACTTATACATCAACTACATGCAGAACGCAAGACTTTTTTTGTTGATATGATATAGTATTGTAATGGTGGAGGAATCAAGAGTGCGCCACGTGATGAACGGACCCACACTGGTCTATCAGTGTTGGAGCCTGGAATGTTGGAGATTACTAAGTGGGACAATATTGAAATAATTAACAAGTTAAACTTTTATATAGATTGATCAATACATTGTTTATTTGATAAAATGAAAAATCTTATAAAATTTAATTTGATTTGAAAAATAAAAATCAATGATTGATAACTTGATTTGGAACTTGTGTTCAAACTGCATTAATCTGTCAAAAATGGTAGGCTTGAAAGTAGTTAGGTTCATTTAATCTATTATGATTTATATTCATCGACAACCTGAAGATATGGCTTGTGACTAATGATTTTGTATACAGGTGCAGGTAAGATTTGATTCAGCACAAGATCAGCGTTGGAAAATGCAAACGTGTTGCGTTGTGATGTGGGTTGTGAATGGTGAGCTCCTGGGTTGTAGTTGTGGGTTTTTCTATTATATAACTAGAAGCCCCGCTGTATTTGTCGTTTTCCAATTTAGGTTGAAAGTCAAAAGTACAAAAGATACGGTCCGTCCTTGACGGGATAGTTATACTAAGAACATAAGACTATTTCCCATGTTCTGCCAATGAGATGAGTTGATGAGTTGCAGTTGCACTAAAAGGGATGGCATTTGCAGTGCACCCAAGTTTAGTTTCTGGTATTATCTAGTTTCTGGTATTATCTAATGTGGGTCGGACCAAGTCCAATTTAGTTCAAGCCCGTTTGAAATGCTAAGCTTCAGGTTGATGTAGATCGAATTCCATCCACTCATTGTAAACTTAAAAATGAACAGAACAAACTGTTAGACAGAATATGACAAATTTAAGAATGTGATTGAAGAGATTAGATGCTTTGTTTCAGTTCCAAACTTAAGGGTCGGAACACTCTTAAGTGAAACAAGGTGCTCCTTTCCGTTATTGAAGCTACCGAAAGTTGGTCCATTGATACGTCTTTGATACACAGATTACGGAATTTTTACTTATGAACAAACTATTCATTTATTTAGACATTCCACGTTGCGAATTGACAAATCTGTAGATAATGATGTAACTGGGGTTTCATTGACTGAAATAATCATTTCATTTATGATCTATTATTAACAGTAAGATATTTTCCTATTTAATTGAAGAAAATATACAAAATAGATAATTCAAAGGTTACTTATTTATTGAGTTTAGGGAATAAATAAACTCATCACTTCTTATCTTCATCTATTTCAACTCTATTTTAAATGATTGGGAATAAAATTGAAGAAATATTGGATAAAAATATCCTTAAAAAATCTACATAATTACTTGACTGTAATAATAATAATAATAATAATAATAATAATAATAATAATAATAATAAATAGCAATAATAATAAGAAGAAAAAGAAAATTAATAATAATAATAACAATAATTAAAATAATAATAATAATAATAATAATAATAATAAATAGTTGACAATGAATACTTTGATATTTCAATATTTTTGTTACTTTTTCTTTGTCATTTTAATTTATATTTTTAAACCAAACATCGGCATTATATTATTATTACATATTTTTAAGAATAAACTAAACTAAATAATACTCGTTCTCATCTATTATATTCTTAAAAAATTATTATTTTATTCTTTATCTATTTTAACAGATAAATCAAACATTCTGTAATTAATTCATCCAACTAAGTTTTAGATTTAAAATGTGCGAGATTTACTTAATCGTAATAATATACTTACTCATGTACGGGGACACATATATTGACTATATTGTTAGAAGTGCATAACTCACCTCCAAAAACTAGTTCAAGAGGGGAGTTTTGCACACTATTATAAATTGTTGAATGCTTTTATAGTTGTTTCATGTGGGATTCTTGACACATCCCCCTCAGTCTAGAGTAGGCTGGACATCTGATAGACATATTGGGCAAAGAGATATAATGTTAAGCGACCATTTCACCACAATAGCTTAAGTTGTTGTGTGAGGCTAATTTAATTGGTTTTATATATTCACTAACACACCCCCTCAAGTGAAAGCCCTTTGGACTTGAAACTTGCACAGACTCGTGTGCTGAATAATAGGTGAGTGGTAGAATTTGCATTTACGACCACTTGGTCATAGAGGCTCTGATAACCATGTTAGAAGTGCCTAACTCACCCCCTAAAACTAGCTCAAGAGGAGAGGTTTATATATTATTATAAATTATTGAATGCTTTTATAGTTGCTCGATGTGGAATTCCTGACACATATATCACATTTTCGTAAATACTACTTTTGTTTTAGCTATGGAGAATCATGATTTACATTCAGTTTAACTTTTTTTGTGATTTTAGTTCTAAAATAAAAATTAAAATTAAATAAACTTTTTTTGTTAAATTGAAAATTTTAAAATTAGAATTTGAACAAAATAGCCTATAAATTTTTAATATAATTTGAAAATTTCTAATTTCGTCAAGTAACAATCATTTCAACGGTCAAATAGCACTGTACTTCATGGGCCCTCACCATGTCAAATTTACTTTTCTTGGTATTATTTTAATAGGAAGACAGTTTTAATACTTTTTTTATTTTAATTCACTAAAAAATAATTATTTTGTTGTGATCCTCTAGCATTACTGATTAATCTCTATAAAAACTTCCATTAGAGTCCTTCAACAAAAATCCTACATGAATTAAATTCATACATCAGCCTTTAGATGTTTTAAAAAACTTATAATATATTAATTTTAAGAGCTGAATTTAGGGTTGGATAAAATTTAAAATTTGGAGTTTCATCAAATTCCAAAATTAAACTTACATAAACCTTAAAAAAAATCTCCAAATCCTAAACCCAAACTCATTTAAGTCTCTAAAAACCTATATTCAAGTTCTCTAAAAATGCTTATGCTCTGTAAGTTTAGACAAGAAACGTTTTTTTTAATTGAAATATTTGATCTTTGGAGTTGATGCTTGTTGTATTATAATATTTAGTTAGATTATGAAAAGTTTTAGACTTGCTTATTGAATATAGAAGAATTGCAAATGGATTTCACTTTCAAATTTTATAAATCTTGTTTTCAACATTCTTTTGGAGAATTGTTAAAGTGTTACGGTATTATGATGTCCTCCATTAATAACGAGGCTTCTTCTTCTTTTTAACTCCTTCCACTTCTTTTGGTAGTGCTTCTAAGTGCAAACAAGTTCATCTTCCCTTAATTGACTATGCATTTTTTTCCAAAGATATAGAAGTTAAAGCATTCAAGAAATATGATGCACATAAACTTCAAGATCTTTTAGGTATTAATCATATCACGGTGCTTGTTATGCATTGGATGAACTCATGGATTGCCATGAATTATTTAGGGGTATTACGCCAAGTGAGATCCCAACCCATAGTTTTGATGATAACAAAAGATAATACTTTTGATAAATTTACTTTTGGTATTAGTAAATTTATTACAATATAATTAAGCTATATGTGAAATATGAAGTTTAATACAAGAGAAAACTGAGCAAAGAAACTAAAAAAATAAATTGAATAATAAAAAATAGAGAAAATAAGTAAAATGAAGCGTTAAAAAATTTTGGAAAAAAATTCAATTGAAAAACCAAGAACCAAGACAAAGAAAGCACATCAAGATTTAAGCAAATTATTATAATCGTTCTTATAACCTTATATTAGTCATTTCAATAAATTGGGACTTAGTCATTGCATTATCATGTATATATAGGCAATATTGCACATTTCATAATTAAGAGAAAATTTGAGAATAATTTAAAGAAAAACCCTATTGATTATCAAATTACTAATAAAGAACTTTTTAAAATGATTTTGAATTAAGTTTTTGTCAAATAAAATATTTTTTAATATTAAAAAGATTATAGGGTTGAAAAATAAGTTTGGATGACTTAGTATGTGAATATGTACTGTTAGGAAATATACATAGGCTATAAACTAGTCATCATCTAGACATTATATATCAGCTGCTTCATTTACCATTTAAAGCATTATTCATTAGCTAGCCAAAGGGATGACTATCTAATCAATGGTCTTTCCAAAAGTTCATAGAGAGGGAACTTTATTTCTAGTTAAGGATTCAACTAGTCAGTATCTCAATTGGTAACTATCTAGTTAGTCGAACATGCCTAGAAACTAGTAATTTCAATGACTAATTTATGTGTCAAAAAAATATTTAAGTTGATTTTAGGTATAAATAGATTACAATTTAGAATTAAGAAGAATTTTTAACATATCAAAGAGTTATTAAGAGCTTTAGGAGACTAGAGACAGCATGTGTGCATTGTAAAATATATGTTGAGCCTTTGTTCATCGGAGTGCCCAAGATAGGGATGTTTAAATTTTATAATTGTGTAATTATTGCAATTGAGAAATTTATTAAAGTAAAATTTGTGAGAGTTACTCTAGGACTATACAAGATTTGTAAAAGAATACTTTTCACCTGAGATAAAGCAAGATGATTTTAAGGAAAAGTTGTATAGAGTATTCCTCTTCACCCATTCAAGGAAGAAGATAGTAAATTCCTAAATAGAGTTAGGAAGTAGATTTAGGCCAAGGTTGTTTGACTGCACTACTATAAATTAATTTTGTTTCTCTTTTCCTACTCTCTTTTATTATTATTATTTTATTTTTATGAAAAATTTAGTGAATTTTCTATAACCATTCATTAGTTTAGAATAAACATATACAATTCACCCCTTGTGTGTTCCAATTCGGGACCAATAATTAGTATTAAAGCGAGTCTCATTCATTGTATAAATTTTGTTGCAGTTCGAACAAATAACATTATAGTACAATTTTCATCACTTCTTGACTAAAAGGACCAATATATTAATATTACTCTATTATTTAATAGAAATGAGTATCTTTTTAGAAACTAAGATGAATTATTTCTCATTGCTGCATATTTTAAATTATGAGAGATTTTAGAGAACATCGAATATAATATGAATCACAATTTATCATTTTATTCAATAGTAAGGCAATGTATATTTTGCTTTCCACATTAGATAAAACGTGCTATATAAAGTTTTAATGTGTCAAATGCTCAAAATATATGTCACACTTGATCTTAGATATGTTAATGATTGTCAAAATGATATTAGTATTAATAGTATTAATGTTGCTCACAATAAGCTTGATAAGAATATAATGACAATCGACAATGAAGTAAAAAAAAGAAATATATGGAACAAAGGAGGAATAAAGTACTAATGATCACATTGTAATGATACAAATGATTATAAAAATAGAGAATCAAATAATAAGGTAGCTCATATATGCTTCAGGGCAAATGATAATGAGATATCCTTTAGTAAAACTCTTTAGATCATAATAATTGTAATGATAATGATAATAATTTTGTTTTATAAAGAACTTATTAAATGCCTAGAAATAATTAACTTCAAAAGGAATAAATCATCTTTTAAGTATAAAGAGATTAAAACCTCTAACATACATACATGGTTAAGAATTAGAAATTGAAAATTGATATACATGATATAAGATAATTAAGATTATGGTTATTTCCATCAATGAGAATTATTTGTTCATAAGAAATGAGGTGTTGAATAAGGAGATTAATAAGCTCAAAGAGTCCTTTTCTAGATTCACCATAGATAGTGAAGGAATTCAAAAGATCTCTAATAAAAGGAATTGACCTGGTTTAACTTATGGGAGTGCATCATCCAATGCCAAAACAACCTTTATAGGGGAAAAACATTTACAAAATGAACCTATGTTTAAATCATCATAGGTGTATATAACATCCAATTCTAGATATAAAAACTTTAATTATCATACATCATTCATGTATGATTTATATTATAGAGCTAAAAGGCATAACATTTAAGAAAACAAGTATAATTTTCATATAAAGGACATAAATAAAGGAATGCAATAAACATATAAACATTATAGACCTTAACCACGACAAAGGATCATTTCCATGCTCAAACTTATATAGACATAAATTTAAGTATAATGATACATCAATAACTCACAATCATTATACCTCACCATGCAAGTGTATGGAACATATTTATAATGCTTATAGGACATAATTTTATGAAAGGAATATGACATATGTTAATTAATATGTTAGGCCTTTTCATCACACAAAGAAAGCTCTTATTCCCTCGCGTTTCTAAAAGTAACCACATCATCCATTAAGAACTAAAAATTCATACATGCCATATTCTTTATAGTCTCACTCACTTCACCCTTTCTGACAAGTTATATCATGTAAGATGTCATTTTGTGGTGATTATTGACACATTAAAAGAAATTTATCTTTGGAAAAATGCTTGTTAAAAAAATTAAAAAGATACGAGTTAAAAAAGGTTTACAATATAACCCAAAGGCTAGGTATGGTAAATAAGCCTTGGTTAGGCCCAATCTTGCCTAAAGTTAGCAAATTAGGTTTGGTTTGGTAAACCTTTAAATTAAGTTCAAGCTTGAGAAATTGGGACAAAGGGCCTAATAATCCTAAGTACCAATCCAAAATGACAACTCAGTTTGAATAGGCTTCAAATCAAGTTCGAGCTTGAGAGATTGGACCAAAGGGCCTGAGCAACCTAACTACTAATCCAAAATGACATCATTTTGGATGGCCTACTTAGGCCTATTATCAGCCTATTTTTGATAAATATAAATTACATCGTGTTTTAAGATATAGTTTGATATGTGTTTATCCATTAATCCAATCATTTAGTATGTGTTTAGGTTTGAATTGTGTTCGTTTACTAATTATTTGCATTTTAGGTGTTTTATGGGTTAGCACAAGCTTTTAAGCTTAAATATTATGTTTTTGAGGTACCTTGATGTATTTGCTAGTGTTTGAGGGTCAATATCGAAAAACAGAGGAGTTTTAGAAGAAATTCAGGCCGAAACAAGGCCAGGATCGTGACATAAAGCTTGGATGTAGGCCACAATCGTGGCCTATAGCGGGCAAACGTGCAGACACTCACGAACGTCAAGTTTTGAGGGATTTTTTAGACCTTTCGAACCTCGAAAAAATCCTAAGGTTACCCAAAACATAAGATCCTATTTATAGAACAACAAGAGGAGGAAGAGGGAGCTTTTGCATCAACCACCTTGAGAAACCCTAGAGAGGAATCATTAAGAGATAGAGGAAGAGAAGAACGAAGAGAGACGAGGAGAAGAAGCTGACTCAACGTACTTCCCGGATCAAGAGGGTTCCCGACGTTGCTTCCTCCCATCATCTGTTTAGATTGTATTTCCTATTTAATTTTGGTTTTATTATTGTATAGAATTGGATTAAATAGTTGGTGATATGATTTAGGATGTTGAAGATGTTCTAAACTAACCTTCAGAATTTTATTCTTAAATTAATGAAAATCTGATTGTTTATGTGTTTATTGGATTTTTTGTGATTTGATTCTACAATTGCATAATTTGGTAATAGACTGAGAGAGTGAATCGAATGAAAAATGATTAAATTGGACTAACGAGAGTTAGGTGATTTAATAGAACAAGAATTGAATCAGATCGAGAAATTATGCGAAGAGAGATCATACATAGGTTTTCGATAGTTTATTAGAGAACTTCAGAACTAATTAGGGTTTTAGATAGGTTATGAATTGAGAGATTGCAACCTCCATAATCTGATTAGGGTTTATGATTTAGGGTTAACGGTTATAACTTGAGAGAGAGTAATCAACCCAAGGATAGTCTAGAACCAACAATCCGATAATTCATAATCAGTTAGGTTAGCATTAAGGATAGGTAAAATTCTCTATCTCTCAATTAGTAATTTCTTTCGGTTGATTCTTGGGTATGTTACAATTGCTTAGTAACTAGTATTTCGTGTTTAATTCTTAATTTGATTGATTGAATTAAATTCTCGTTTTTAGTTTCATTGCATCTTGGATTTCTGTTTTTTTTAGCTTTAAATTTTAGAATTAGATTAACTTTCTCCTCATGGCATTGACACCTTTGGTACTACACTAATGAACCGTGCGTTTACGAATTATAGAGGGTTAATAATTAAAACTTACACATAATCAGCAACCTGAATGAGTTTTTAACGCCACTGTCGGGGAGGCAATTAGTTTAATTCTTGTAATATAAGGTTTTTTCACCATCTTTTGTGAAAAAAAATTTAGGCATAAAGTAGACGACACATCAACTTAGATATCACCAGAAAACAATGGGGAATCTTAAGGATTAAATGATAAGAAAAGATAAAAAGAATAATCATAGAGGATGTATATTATAAGGAGCAAAAGACTCTTGCGGATTTCAATGAGCCCTAATTTAGTTGGGGAAATCATCATCCTTATATGAACCTGTACACTTAGGGGTGGCAGAACTACTTAGATTTCTGTTGGTCTAACAATGCAAGTAATCACATGGGACATCAAGACCTATTTGAATTTCAACAAGATGAGTCCAATTCATGGGATCCCAAATTGGACAAAATCATGGATAAGCTAACAGACATGGAAGAGAACCAAAAGAGACTAGAAGAGCAATTTGATTAAGTAACAGAAAATCATGCCTCTTCTATTCATAACCTGGAGATTCAAGTAAGACAATTTTTGGAAACGGGATGTTACAACTTTCCCGTGATTTTTGTAAAAGAAGAGTGGAAGAATCGCTGAGCAATATGAAATTATCACACTTAGAAATGGGGAAGAATAAGAAGAACCAGTAGAAGACCATGTTGAACCCTATCTTGTAGAAGACCAAGAGACTATGAAAGAGGATGAAGAAAAGAATGACAACTATCCCTATTATTCCTTAGATCTTCGTATACTATGCTTGAACATAAAAAAAAACTAGGGTAGGTGTCCATGAAGAGAACCTCATCATTCGAATTAGTGATGACCAAGTGACATTCAATATGAATGATGTATTAAAGAATTCGAAGGAGGGCGACGTATTTAGAAAAAAATGATGTGTTCGAATCTTTTAAGGGGAATGAGATGATGAAGAACACTTGACAACGGACATCAAGTTTGAAGA
>JAOTJB010200259.1:0-18043 GCA_027123815.1 Erythroxylum minutifolium | reverse complement strand
TCAATTAATTAAAATATTTTAATTAATTAATTACAACATAATTAATTAAATTATTGTTATTATTTAATTATATTACATTATATTTAATTAAAATGTTATTATTCATTAATTAAAATGTTATAATTAACTAATAATATAATTAAAATATTTGTTGGGAGGGGTTTTCTTGTAAATTTACATGCGTGTTTTGTTTCTATCTTCGTCTCTGCATTCTTGTTCTCTGGTTTTGAAAGGAACAAAAATTTTATGTCTTTGTCATCCAGAGTCGGGACAGAAATTGGTGGGGACAGCAAACAAACAGGTCAGAGATAGAATTTATCTGTCCCTGTCATCTGTCCCCACCTATGGGGACATCAACCAAACGCAGGGTAAAGAAATATTATTAGCTAAGCAAATTTGGGATGGTAATTAAATGGTAGCCATGACAAAAACCTTTAGCTTCTTAATTACCATCCATATGCCCTCACAGTTGAAAGGTCCAAAAAGCTTTACAATACAATATGTGGTCGGTAATTTAAAGATTTCAAAATGTTTATACGACTTAGGCACAAGTACAAACCTTATGCCTTTGTTGATTTTTGGGAAATTGGGGCTAAGAGATGTGAAGCCAACATTTATATGTATTTAGTTGGTAGATCGGTTAATAAAGAAACTATTTTCCATGGTAGAGGATATACCTATAAAAGTTGACAAGTTTATCATTCATGTGGATTTTATCATGATCGACTTTGAACATGATCAAAATTGTCCATTAGTTCTTAGTATATCATTTTTGAAGACTGAAAAAAACTTTAGTAGTTGTCTATGAAGACAACATCATCCTTCAGATTGGAGATGAAAAAGTGAAATTCAACATGAATAAGGTATTAAAGAATCCAAAGGAGGGTAGCTCGTTTATGAGAATTGATGAAGTTGAATCTTTAAAAGAGCAAGAGAAAGAAGAACAGATACAAACAAATATAAAAGTTCAAGAAGATATGAAAGTCTCTGTTCATAAAGTGAAAACAGAAGAGGAAACCGGGGTGAATAAGGAAGAAAAAGCAAAACTCATCCTCTTATAGGACAAACTATTGGATTCGATAGAAGGTTCATGTAGTTTCATTATTCCCTATTTTGTTGACAGTTTGTTACTTAAAAGGGAATTATTGAACTTAGTTTTCTTGATTTGATTAATTTTGTCCTTTTGATTATCTTGCAATATGTAGCTTATTTACAAGCTAATAAACTGAAACTAAACAACGCGGGTGGAAGCAAGCCATTCATAATTGGCACAGGTTATTTGCAAGGAAGAGCACATCAAGTTAATGATGTTAACTAAGCACTACTTGGGAGGCAAACCAAGAATTAGGATAAGTTTTATTTGTTTTGTTTTATTTTGTTGGTATTTTATTTTTATTTTTGTTTTGTGGGGAAAGAATTTCTGGAATTTCATGGCCTAAAATATCTCCAAATTCTGTCACCAACACCATCACCATCTCAGTCTCTTGGTTTTGTGCTCTTAACCTTTCTTTTTTATTTTTTCTTATCATTTCTTTTATTTTGTTTTTCTCACATCGAGGACAATGTGTTGTCTAAGTATGGGGAGAATTTTTCATTGGCATGTACTGAGTGTGAATTTTGCATAACATATTGTTAGTTTTTGATTAGGTTGACATGATGTGAACATATGTTGCATAGGTGTGAATTGAGTGAATGTCTCAATGGCAGTAACTTAATGGAAATATTTTAGCTTTGAACATAGTCATTGAATTTGTAACGGCATATTGGTTTATGCATTTTATGTTTTAAGGATCTTTGGTTAAATATACATGTTAATTAGGATATGACGTCAATTTGTTCATCTTAGGAAATTTGTTACATACATTTATAATTATAAGTCAATTGAATATGTTAGTATCATTAGTAGTCTTTCATAAGGATGATAGACTAAAAAAACTGAGGTAGTTTATGTGAAATGAAAAAAATGTGTGTATATTAAATGAATAACTATTCTTCTGACCATTTTGAAACAAATATTGGGTTATGAATAGGTTAGTAGCCAGTTGAGAGTGTGATATAGCTGCATAACTAAGGACATTCGCGACAAAGTGTTTGTCCTCGCATCAAAAGACTAGAATGACATTCCAACCAAGCTAATAAAGCATGACATAGTTAAGTAACTCGGAGACATTTGTGACAAGGTGTTTGCCTTCACATCAAAAGACTAGGTTAACGTTAAAGAAAATAAAAAAGTGGTGTTTTGATAAATAAATCCAACCAATCTTTGAAATAACAAAAATTTTCATGCAAGGATACTTAGTGATAGTTGAAAATTTGGTTGATTACTAATTGTCAATGTATGTATATAAGGGCTTTAGGTGAATGAATATGATGTTAATGTCTTGATTAGTATATATATTAAATCCACAGTGCTTAGTCATAAAATGCATAGGTTAATATGTTAGAACAACTTGAATGATTGTTGTTTGCGGTTAAATTGGTTTTGTCAAGTTAGATGCCATTATATCATTAGTGCATGCTGAATCAATGTGTGTGTTATTGTTTGGTTTGTTTAAGTTTGTGCTTTTTTATTGAGAAAAAGCAAAAGTTTAAATGTAGGGATGTTGATAAGTGTAAATTATACTATGTTTTGATACATGTTTAAGTTTAGTTTTAAGTATTTCTTAGATGATTATCATATATATAGGCCTAGAATTATGTTATTATTAGTGTTTGTTTATATTCAAAGTGTTTATATGGTTTTCAGCATGATTTGGATCTTAATTTTATGTTTCAAGAGGTGTTTAATGTGTGTTTGAGAGTATGGAAACAAGAAATTGAAGAAAAGAGAATAATTGGAATTACAGAAGTAGGCCACAATCGTGACTTATCCTTTTACGATCGTGACAAAAAGTGAAAACAACTATTCGAGCGAATTTTAGCTTTTCTAGTGTGCGACTCCTTTTGTGATTTTAAGCTTTTGGGATTATTTTTGAAACCAAATTAAGTGGGAAAACCCTATAAAGAACCATAGAAGCCTCAAGAACTATTTAAGAATATAAAACACTCAAAAGAGCAACCACCATTTTCTAAAGTGAGAGAACAAGAAGGAGGAGCAAAAAGAGCAATCCAGAAATTCCACATTTGAAATTTGGGCTCTAATCAAGTTCTTTCTTCCTTTCCCTTGTTTATTTTATTAAAATTTATGTGTAACATGGATTTGAATATGTTATTCACGATTAGGAAGCTCTAATTTTCATATTAGGATTTGTTCTTGAGCTATTTTGTGACTTGAATGTTGTTGATTTCAATTTAATTTTTTAGTGTTGCGATGTTTGGGTATACTGATACTTATATAATAAATTGAGAGAGTGAGTCGAAAGTAATCTGATTAGGTTAGGTAACGGGAGTTAGTGACCTAATATGTCTTTCAAATATCAAATTGGTAATCAAAGAAAGAGAGATCTTGTGTGAAAGCCTAATTATTTGATAGATCACTTAAGAACTAGTTGAAAACGTTATGTAGATTTTATGAATCTAGAGGTTGAAAAATTTGAAATCACGTAACCAACTTCCCTTAAAAGATCTATGATCAACACATAATTGAATCAATAGCAGTTAGGGAGCAAAATAAAGATAAAATGAATCCTAAGTTTTATCCTTGATGTTCCTCACATATTTATGGTAGCTCATTTGTCCTTTGATTATTTGCTTGATTTAAATGTTTTAATTTTTTTTATTATTTTATTTTAATCATCTTTTATATCCTTAGACAAAGTTAGGTTCATTTAGTTTTAACTATTTCCTTGTGGGATCGACACCTTTGATACTACAAGTTACAATTCATATACTTATAGATATTAGGGGTTTTACATTAGATAAAACCTGTTTAAAAAGTTTTTGGCGTCGTTGCTAGGGAATTAGCTTAGGACTAGTTGAATTCCTTTGTTATAAGGAAATTTCACCAAATTTTATGGTCGTGGTACCCAATCACAAGAGATTTATAAAAAAGGGATGTTTGGGCACAATGATGAAAACACATCAATTTTGACATTATAAGGCTACAATGAAGATTTCGAAAAGTTAAATGTCAAGAAGAGACAGAAAGAACGATAATGGAGGAAGCACATCATAGGGCGAAAAGAACCCTTGTGAACTTCATTGATGCACAATTTTTTTAGGGAAGTAATCATCTTTATTAGAACACTAATAATCTAGGGTGGCAAACCACTCAGATTTCTTTTGGTTTATCCATGCAATAACTTAAATGGAAATTCAATGTCTGTAAGGATTTGAGCAAGATGAGTCCAGTTCATTGGATTTTAAATTAGACAAGATCATGACAAGCTCATGAATATGGAAGAGGCCCAGAAGAGGTTGGGAGGGAAGTTTAAGCAAGTAAAGGAAGATCATGCCTCTTCTATTCATAACCTAGAGGTTCAAATGAGCTCGCTTTATAGGGAATTCTGTAAGAGAAGTGTGCAAAACTTTCTTTGCAATATGGAAATAAACCAAGAGAGCAATATAAGGTTATCACATCAAGGAGTGGGAAAGAGCTAGAAGAATCGCTGGAAAGACAAGCTAAGACCAATTTATATGAGCCGAAGAGAAGAAGAAAAAGGATGAAGATAAAAATAAAGACCCTCCATACATTTCTCCTCCACCTTACACATCGAAAATACAATTCCTATAAGTAGTTCAGAAGAACGAATTAGATGTACCATTTACAAAGTTCTTGGAAAAGCTAAAGAAATGAAAATTTTAATTGTCTTTTATGGTAGTGTTTAAAGGCAGGCCCAAGTACCCAAAGTTCTTTAAAGAAATATTATCTGCTATGCGGACTTGGAATGATAATTAAGTGATAGCCATGACAAAAACCTCTAACTTTGTAATTACCAACCATATGCCCTCACAGTTGAAAGATCTAAAAAGCTTTTCAATACCTGGTGTATTAGGTAATCTATAGATTTCAAAATTTTTATGCAACTTAGATGCAAGTGTAAACCTTATGCCTTAGTTGATTTTTAGGAAACTGGGGCTAATAGATGTGAAACCAACATTTATCTATATTCAGTTGGCCTATCTATTGATAAAGAAACCATTTGGCGTGGTAGAAGATGTACTTATAAAATTGGACAAGCTTATCATTCCTGTGGATTTTGTTGTGGTAGACTTTGAACAGGATCAAAATTGTCCGCTAGTTTTTGGTATATCATTTTTGAACATTGGAAAAGCTTTGGTAGATGTCCAAGAAGACAACATCATCCTTTGGATTGGAGATGAACAAGCGAAATTTCACATGAATAAGGTATTAAAGAATCTGAAGGAGGGTAGCTCGTTCATGAGAATTGATGAAATCGAATTTTTAAAGGAGCCAGAGAAAGAAGAACAGATGCAAACAGAGATAGAAGTTGAAGAAGATATGAAAAACTCTGTTCATGAAGTGAAAGCAGAAGAGGAGACAAGGGTGAATAAGGAAGAAAAAGCACAACTCACCCTCTTATAGGATAAACTACTGAATTTGATAGAAGATTAAGAGAGTTTCATGATTCCCTATGTTGTTGACAGTTTGTTACTTAAAAAGGAATTATTGAACTTACTCATTTTTCTTGATTTGATTAATTTTGTCCTATTGAATATCTTTAAACATGTAGCTTATTTACAAGCTACTAAACTGAAACTGAACGACATGGGTGGAAGCAAGCCACTCATAATTGACCTAGGTTAAGTTTGGAAGGAAGAGCACGTCTAGCTAATGACGTTACCTAAGCGTTACTTAGGAGGCAACCCAAGAATTAGGATAAGTTTTATTTTTTATTTTATTTTGTTGGTATTTTTATTTTTATTTTTATTTTGTAGGGAAAGAATTGCTTTAGGGTCAAAAATATCTCCACATTCCGTCACCAACACCGTCACCAACTCAATCTCCTGGTTTTGTGCTCTTAACCTTTCCCTTTGTTGTTTCTTATCATTTTTATTTTTATTTATTGTTTTGTTTTTCTCACATTGAGAATAATGTGTTGTCTAAGTATGTGGAGGATTTTTCATTGACATGTCATGAGTGTGAATTTTGTATACCATATTGTTAGTTTTTGATTAGGGTGACATAGTGAGAGGATATGTTACATATGTGTGAATTGTGTGAATATGTCAATGACAATAACTTGATGGGAGTATTTTAGCTTTAAACATATTCATTGAATTTCTAAAGGCATATTGGTTTGTGCATTTTATGTTTTAAGGATCTTTGGTTAATTATACATATTAATTAGGATATGATGTTTATTTGTCCATCTTAGGAAATTTGTTACATTCATAATTATAAGTCAATTGAATATGTTAGTATCATTAGTAGTCTTTCATGAGGATGATAAACTAAAAGAAATGGGGTAGGTTATGTGAAATGAAAGAAAAACTATTCCATTGACCCCTTTGAAATAAATATTGGGTTATAAGTAGAGCTAGTAGCCAGTTAAAAATGTGATATAGCTAAGTAACTGGGGACATTCATGACAAGATGTTTGTCTTTGCGTCAAAAGTCTAGAGTGACATTCCAACCAAGCTAATTAATAAAATGCGGTCTAGTTGAGTAACTGGGGAACTTTCATGCCAAGTTCTTTGCCTTCACGTCAAAAAAACTAGGATAACATTAAAGAAAATTAAAAAAAGTGGTGTTTTGATAAATAAATCCTACTGATCTTTGAAAATAGCAAAAATTTTCATGAAATGATACTTAGTGATAGTTGCAATTTTGGTTACTAATTATCAATGTATGTATATAAAGGCTTTAAGTGAATGAATATGATGTTAATTTCTTGATTAGTATGTATATTCAATCCAAAGTGCTTAGCCATAAATTGCATAGGTTAATGTGTTAGAAGAACTTGAATGATTGTTACTTGAGGTTAAATTGGTTTCGTCAAGTTGGATGCCATTATATCATTAGTCCATATTGCATGAATGTATGTGTTATTGTTTGGTTTGTATGAGCTTGTGCTTTGGATTTTTTTTTTTGCTTAAGGAAAAGCAAAAGTTAAGTGTGTGATTTTGATAGTGTAAATTATACTATGTTTTGATAGATTTTTAAGTGTGCTTTTGAGTATTTCTTAAATGATTATCATGTATATAGGCTTAGAATTATGTTATTATTAGTGTTTATTTATATTCTAACTGTTTATATTGTTTTGAGCAAGATTTAGATCTTAATTTTATATTGCAAGAGGTGTTTGACGTATGTTTGAGTGTATGGAAACATGAAATTGAATAAAAGAGAAGAATTGGAAGTATGGAAGCAGGCCAA
This sequence comes from Erythroxylum minutifolium, assembly GCA_027123815.1. Taxonomy (NCBI): domain Eukaryota; kingdom Viridiplantae; phylum Streptophyta; class Magnoliopsida; order Malpighiales; family Erythroxylaceae; genus Erythroxylum; species Erythroxylum minutifolium. The sequence continues at coordinate 10,764 of JAOTJB010200259.1, read as the reverse complement.
CCACGACCATGACAAAGAGCGCAAACAACTATTCTAGCAAATTTCAGCTTTTCCAACATGCAACTCTTTTTGTAATTTAACGTTTTTGGGTTATTTTTGAACCAAATTAAGTGGGTAAATCCTAGAAAGAACCCCAAAAGCCTCAAGTACTATTTAAGAACATAAAACACTCAAAAAGAGCAGCCACCATCTTCCAAAGTGAGAGAACAAGAAGGTGGAACAAAAAAAGCAATATAGAAATTCCAGATGGATTTGGATATGTTATTCATATTTAGGATGTTCTACTTTTCAGATTGGATTTGTTCTTGAGTTGTTTTGTGACTTGATTGTTGTTGATTTCAATTCAATTTTCTGGTGATGTAATGTTTGGGTATGCTAATACTTCGATAATTGATTGCGAGAGTGAGTCAAAAGTAATCCGATTAGCTTAGGTAATGAGAGTTAGTGACCTAATAAGTCTCTCAAATATCAAATTGCTATCCATATAAAAAGACAACTTGTGTGAAAACCCAATTATTCGATAGATCACCTAAGAACTAGTTGAAAATGTTAGGTAGATTTTATGAACCGAGAGGCAGCCAAATCTGAAATTTCATAATCAATTAAGGTTAATCAGTTAGGGTTAATCAATTATAGTTAATTGATTAGGTCTTGAGAAAGAGTAGTCAATCCCACAGAATATATAGAATTAACACATAATTGAATCAATAGCAATTAGGGAGCAAAATAATGATAGAATGAATCCTAAGCTTCATTCTTGATTTTGCTCACATATTTATGGTAGGTCATTTGTTCTTTGATTATTTTCTAGATTTAAAAGTTTTAATTTTCTATTAATATTTTATTTTAATCATCTTTTATCTCTTGATACAAAGTTTGGTTCATTTAGTTTTAACTATTTCCTCGTGGGATTGACACCTTTGATACTACAAGTTACGATTTGTATACTTGCGTATATTGGGGGTTTTACGTGAGATAAAACTTGCTCAACATAAACCTATATAATGTGATGACAGAAGAGATGTTTCATTTGGGGTTTTCATTTTAGGAGTGAAAGGTCTCAGTTTTGAAGAAGAGAAGAGGCAAAGCTTCATTCCTTTGGAGACCTATAGAGGCCTAGCTTCTTAACACCAGTTTGGAGGTGATATCGATGTCAAAGAACCTGGTTGGTTAAGCATTTCTTTCATTGTTTGTTGTTCTTTCTCTTAGGGATTGATTTTATATCCTATGTTTAATGTTTGGGTGTTGTGTAAGAATGAATGAATGCTCTATTTGATTGTTTTTATGTAAGAATGCATTATTAGAATCTTCAATATAATTCATAATTGGTATGTTGAGATTCATTTGTGGAAACTAATGGTTTTTAATCATTAGGGATAACCTAGGTTAAATGACCTGAGCTTGTGTGGTTGTGTACTTAATTAATCTATTTTCCTAACTCATAATATGGATTTCCAATTAAATCTAGAGAGCTTGTTCAAGGTTATTCGATAGTTAGGTTTGATTAACAAACTCTTCTTGATTAAACACAACCTAATGGAAACCTGGGGTCTATAGAACTTATTGTTAGCTTACGATTAATAGTTGCTAGAGGAGCTAAGAGGAAAACAATTCAATGACGTTTGTTTAATTAAGTGTAGGTCGAGATAGAACCGATGACTGAGTCCCTAATGAATTCATAACTTTCTTAATTTTTTGAATGTTTCATTTAATTTGTTTTTGGTTTCATTTTATTATTTGAAATGAAACAAACCCCCTATAAACCTAAGCACTGATTATTTTCATAAAAAAAGTTTTACACACATTCTCTATGAGATTGACCTAGGCTCACCACTATAATAGTTATAGGTCTAGTTATTTTGATTAGTGTTACGACGCACTACCACATAACTCAATCATCAATAATTGGTATTAATATAATTCAATTGTCAACAACACTCATTAACATAAGTCAAACATCAACAATATGGATTAACATATGTCAAACATCAACAATAAGGATTAACAATTTTCAAAAATAAAAAAGGGTTAACATAATATAGATCATCAACAATATACATTCTTTTTCTTCATTAATATACACAATATAAAGAACACATTTTATCTTCAATTATTATGATCAAGATCTTTAAAATCATCATCATTAATTACATTATAATTTGATTCTTCATCATTGTTATATTTGGCCAAAGTATCATCATTGCATATATTTCATCCTTAATATAGTCTCAATCTCTTTCTACAACAAGATTGACTTGTACTTCATCCAGTTGTAGTATATTGTGATCAATATCTCTCCTATAGAATGAGGATATACCTACATCTTCTATTTATAAGGTTCTATTATTCAACTATGATCTAATCTCTTGATATACTTCATCACAATTGTCACTGTTTAGACCATTTTTATTGTCAAAAAAATCGAAGATATTTCGATGTTGAAACTTTTGAATAACTTTCAAATTGCTACCCAGTACAATTTCACTGAGGTAGAAAACTTGCTTTACTTAACTTGCAAAGATGAAAGAGTCGTTATCATACTATATCTTACGAACATTGAAGCTAGTAATATTCTCATTCACTTTTCTTTCACTAAGGTTAAACCATTTGCACTTAAATAGAATAACCTTTTATCTTTAATGTAATACAACTCTATTATTTCTGAGATGGCATCGTAGAAGTCAATGAAATCATCGTCACGACATCCCTTAATAACAACCCCACAATTTTGGCTTCTAAGTCGACTGTCTTGATCTTGTGTATGAAATCTAAATCCATTACAATGCAACCTGTATCTTTTTTGCCACATATATGAGGCCTACATGCTAAAGCATATAATACTATCATCACCTCTTGCATTTTACGATTATGTAACCCTATAATTTGTAGAAGAAAATATAATTAGAAATTAATCTGACATACAAATTATCATAAATTCATAATATTCCATCAATAAATTACTCGAGTCCTAAACCATGATGGGAACCTAATTTATATCTTTCTTTAACATTAACAATCCCTTTGCTTCAAATCTCATCTTTATATTCTCTATTTAAAAAAGTAAATAGATATCAGGACATAAATATTGAACCACAAAAAGTAAATATAAAGCAATGAATGAGACAGGATGAGATACATACTCCATATATATATGGACTTCTTAAAAATTGTTCAAAATATACCAATGGGCAATTTTGAGTTCGTATTTAGTTAACTCCACATATTTTCCTGTTCTACGTGGCCTTACTCTATAGGAGAAAAATGACAATATACCATCTTGACCAAAATCAAAGTTACGTTTTGGTCTATTAAATCTTATGTCCACCTCATTTAAGTGTATTGAACAAAATGTCAAGCACTCATTTGCTATATGAGCCTCTACAATAGGCCCTTCAAGATGAGCTCTATTATGCACATAGTACTAAGAGAGCCTAAAAATCTAAAAAAATCATTAGCAATTGTTACTAACTAGTAACTTAAAAAAGTGAAAGTCATATAAGTTACCTTTCAATAGGGAAGATCCACAGAAATTAAATTGGTCCATAAATTTTCGCCTCATATGGTAAGTGAATTGCCTAATGAACCATAATATCAAAAAACGGGAAGGGGGAGAAGCTATGTCTTTTTCCATTTTTCCAACTCTTCTAATTTTAGTGTCTTGTAACATAATTGTTTAAAAAACTCACCTAATTGTCCCAAAGTTAGGGACACATCATTTGGCAAACACTCATATATTTCAACAGGAAGTAATCGTTGCTGAAGTACCTGACAATCATGACTTTTCAACCATGAAACTTTTTTCTCTTTAACATTGACATAATGGGCTATATTAGATGCATACCCATAAGGAAACTTGAATGATTTAAGAAATTAACAAAAAATTTGCTTCTCTTTTTTTAACATGTTGTAACAAGCAGGTAGAATAATGTATGACCCATCATCTTTTCTTTTCAAATGCAATTCTTTTCTTATATTAATGTCTTCCAATTCTAATCAGGCCTTAATTGCATCTTTTGATTTTTCATCAATTCCCATCAAATTTCCAAAAATATTTTCACAAATGTTTTCTCAATATACATCACATTAAGATTGTACCTCAATAGCAAATCCTTCCAATATGGCAAATTGAAAAATATGCTTTTTTATTCCAATTAAGTTCAAAAACACTTCATTTTTGTTTTCATTACATGGGTGCTTACCAAGCGTAATTTCATGCAAATGTGATTGTTGGTAAACCACATCATCACCAGATACGTAAAGAACCTTCACCCGATTCTACTTTTCTATTAAACAATTTGCTTCTTCACCATCTACGCCTATGTTCAAAGTAACGACGATGTCCCGTATAGCATAATTTACTTCGTAGCCTCATTGAATAAGATTGATGATTACACAAAGAACATGTCATATATCCTTTAGTACTCCATCCAGAAAAATTCCTATAAGCTAGAAAATCATTTATAGTCCACAAAACACTCGCGGACATTATAAATGTTTCACCTTCAACAACATCATAAGTTTCTAATCCAACCTCTCAGAGATGGTTTAAGTCATCAATTAATAGCTACATGTATACATCAAGATCCTTAACAGGTGCAATAGGTCCTAGAATAAGTAAAGGTAATAAAATAAAAGACTTCTTCACACACTTCTATGGAGGTAAATTGTATAGAACTAGTATTATTAGTTACATACTCTAAGAAGTACTCATATTATCGAATGGATTAAATCCATTTAATGCTAAAGCAAGTCGAGCATTACAACAATACTCTACAAACTATTGAAACTTTTAGTCAAAGTCTTTCCATGTCGTTGAGTTTGTTTGATGATGTATAATGTTATCATCAACCCAGTTATCTTTATGCATCCTCAAAGGGAAGTATCTCAAGATTTTATGTAGTATCTTTTTTCCTTTCGCATCATCCACTTGCCATCTTAATGTACCATAAATAGGACATTCTTTAAGATATTTATTGTCCTTTCAAAAAAATAGCATAATCATACTTACAAGAATTTATTGATATATATCCTAATCCAAGGTCCCTTAATAACTTCTTCACTTAATAGTAAGAATTGGACAATTTGTATCCAATAAGTAATGCATCATTGAGCAAGTTAACATGTTCAAATATTTGTTACTCCATTTAGTATAGACCTGCAAATGCAACAACTTAATAACAAAAGATAGCTATGAGAATTTCAAATACCTTGGATATAATTCTTCTTGAAAAAATTTCAATAACTTCCCAAATTATCTTCTATAATACTACCAATTATATTAAGCAAACTAGTTTCATTCATAGTCTCCATATAATTCCCATAATCCTCTAACATCTTACCAATCCCATTATCACCATCATCTTTAATATCACAATCTTCTACATCATTATTGTTACCAACATCAAAGCATGTATTAGCACTTCTACTACAACTTGCTTTAGAATGTTCTCCATGATAAATCCATAGAGCATAGAATTTATCTATGCCTCGCAACTAATTATATACCACGTTTTGACTTTGAATATTCACATTTAAGTAATCTGTGCATGGATAGCAAATACATCATTCTACACCCATTTGATCTTGTACAAATTATATAAACCTCGTAACTCCTCAATATTTACTAGGCCATTTTCGATCAGACATCCAAATTTTGTTTATCTAGCTATAAAATTAAAAGTAAATTATGTAATTACTCAAAATGACATAAGTTGTAAATTACATAATGGTAAATCAATACAGTTTGAGATACTAAGTTTGATAACTTAACAAACTAAATGGCATATGGTATTGTTATACCATATGAATCGAGAAACCCTGTTTTCTCGCTGTGACCCCTAGGCTCAGGAAAAATTTCATCGATAAGTTTCATCAAAATTGCATCATAGGTTTCTAACCTATATACCATCATAGGGGTTTAGTAAACACTCAAACCCATTCCAAACAATAACACAAAACCAAGACATCCTTTGCATTCACACAAAACCCAAACACAAATACTTATACTATTAAAGCAGAACAATAAAACTAAACAAAAGTTGGAAGACTTTCCCAAATAGATGAACAATTAAAGATGAAGAAGATGAACGATGAAGTTAGACAATTATCAAAACTCTTAAACACAAAACAAGGCCTGTGAAAATGACAATTTTGTATTTAATATATTATACTTATTCAATAGTAAGAATGATAATGTAATTACATCATCAAACTTCAAAATGAACAAATCGGCTTCAATAGTTTCTTAATCAAAGTAGAATTATAGCTTAAGTCATTAATTAAATTAAATGAATCATTCATTGTTATTAAAGTATAACCATATGCATCCTATTCTAAAATTTAAAAAGTTGGAATCAAGATTATTCTAAACTCCATTATTTGCATTATTTTTTATCAAAAACGTAAAAAGAAAAGGAAAGGAAAGGAAAGAAAAGAACAAGAAAAGTTACATACAACAATGTTAAGAACTTAATTTGAATACAGTTTAACTTTCTTGCTTTTGTTTCTTTATTTTATTCTAATTCCTTATTTCCTATTTAACTTATGTACTCAATATTTAGTTTAACTCAAGTAATTAATTTTTTAATAATCTTTTATATTATTATAATCGTTTTGGAAAGTAAAGTTGTCTAGTATATGCTAAACACTATTGAACAATCCAATTTGTCTATAGAACCGACTCAAAAGTTTGAGAGACTTCACCTTTTGCAAGATTTGCTTTGATATCATATAAAAACTGAAAGAAATTTAACAAATGCTAAAGTCTTTGTATTTTGGTGTTTCTTAATTATTAAAAAAGTATTTATATTTCACCTTGTTATATAATTAAAGAGAATTTGATCCTTAAACATACGCTATAACTAATAATAGGACACTACTGTTGCATAAATTATAAACATTATTTGCATTACATATAGAAGTTCTGTACATTTAAAATTTGTTTTCATAATATATAAACAAATCACTTATTTGATTAATTACAGGATTCTAGGTCTACTTTATCATTAGGAAATCTATCAACAATATTGGTCTATCACTAATATGTCTGCTAATTATAAAAAAAACTTTAAGAGAAATTTAGTTGAACATGTTATAGGCAGTAGTGAAACAAGGTTCCTAACCCTTATTTAGCTTCAATCAACCCATTCTACTTATTACCCATCTCTAATTATTCATTATTATCACTACACATATTCACCGCATTAATATAACCATAACACATATGGGCAGAACACAACAAATATGGACAGAACAAAAACATAAAGTAATAAATACACCCAACACTTACTAGAAAACAACACCCAAATACAACCAACACTTACTAGAAAACAACACTGAAATACATCCAACACTTACCTCAATCGAAGATTACATGGAGATGAAGAAGAATTGAAAAAGACGACGATAGCGTGAAAGAACAAAAGCACAACGGCAAAAATGAAGAGGATAAAAATGAAATGTGAGGGGTTCTGTTGTGTTTTTCGTTTAAAATGAAAGGAAAATGATGTTGTTTTCCTTTTTTTTTAAAGTTGCAACATCTAGCTATGTTTACCAAAAAAATCATCAAATGTTAAACAATTGGTGATCAAGTAAGGCTATCGCTACCAATTTATGTCATTTGACTACGATTTACAAAATCATCGCTAATACTATATATAAGTATACATTTTTATATTTACCATAATTTTTGTAATAATTCATTTCTATAAAATAGTTTATAATATATACATATATAATAAATTACGTTTTGTGAAAAAACATAAAATTTTCAAGTCATATATTTTAAAAGAGATTTATTGAAATTATAAATTCATGTAATATAAATTAAAATTTTGCTTTTAGTTTTATAAATTTTTGAATTGAAATTGTTGTAATTAGCAAATTTTATTTTTAGACTTACAACCATTGTCAATAATATTAAATTTTATTTTAAAGAATATTATGTTAATATTTAATATTGATTTCTATTTTTTACTATATTGTAATTATTTTTAATTAAATTCCAATAAATATAATTATATATGGTAATTAATATAATGTTATATGAATGTATAGATAATAATTGTAATAAGTATAATGATTTTATAAATAATAGATAAATTTTCTATTTTCTTATATTTTACTTATATAATAGATTAGTCTATTTAATCATAATTCTTTATTTATTATATATAAATTCATTATTGTTTTCTAAAATTTTAAATTATAAATAATTTCTATAATATATAGAGAGTAATATATAAGAATATGGTTTGGCGACAAATTATAAAAATCATCACAAAATGTTCACATTTTCGTCGCCAAAGGTCAACATAATAAGCATTATGATTAATAGGAAAGTAAAAAGTAGCCCTACATAATAAGCATCATTATAAAGATATGTATATCATGAGAATGAAGTTTGAATAAATTAAGAATGTCAAAACAGTGAAACATTAAGTTCGAGAAAATAAATTGATAGTGTTAAAGGGTGTAAATATATTGAAATATGACTAAACATTTGTAACAACATTATAAAGTAAAGTGTCATGCAATAATTATTATATATGGTAATTAATATAATTTTATATGAATGTGTAGATAATAATTATAACTAGTATAATGAATTATGAATGTACAGATAATATATAAATAGACTAATATTATTACTTATGTAATGTAATGTATTAGTCTATTTAATCATAAGTCTCTATTTATTATGTATAAATTCAGTACTTTTATATAAAATTTATACATTATATATAATTTCATTGCCAAAGGTCAAGTCAAATGATAATGGGCCACCATTTGGTGATGGTTTTCTAAATCATAGTCAAATGGTATATTTCTTTCGAATTAATCAAAAGTGACATCATTTTGTTCAATAACAAATGATGTCATTTTGTATTAGGTTATTAACACCAAAATGAAGCTCTATTTGTTTTTGTGTTAGTTCTCGTATTTCCTCTTCATTCACTGTCAAAGAAGCATCCTCTCCTATGTTGTGGTCCTCTCCTATTCTAAGGTCGTCATCATTAAAGAAGCATCGTGCCATGTGTTAGTACAGTTCTTCTTTTCTGTTCCATAGACCGCCTTGTTGTGCTCTATTTTCTACTATCTTTTAGAGTTTATGTAAGTTTTTTGTTATGATTATGTTGTATGAGTTTTTGTTTGTGTTTGGATTTGGAAGATGGTGAATTGTGTTTCTTTATTGGATGTGTATGGGTTCACTTATTTTTCCACCGTCATTACTTTTTAAATGAAACCCTGTAGCCTATTTGATGAAAGGTCTGTTAGAGAATGAAGGTTATTTCTGTAACTAATGGATGTTTATGTACATATTTATCATATGATTACTTTTATACCAAATCTCTAACATTTATAGTATACAAACGTATCCATCAAAAGGACTTTATTTCAACCTATAATTAGGTTGTGATTAGACCTAATAGTTAAAAGTAAAAAGATCAAAACTAGAAATATTAGTAACGCATTAGAATGTCGATGTCACAACTAGTTTCTAATGGCAGAAATGAGCTCCAATAGGAGGAATGAGGCAAAATTCTCCTTGCTAAAGAATAAATCGATGAACAACAAATCTCCCCATCAAAGTTTAATCACCGTTTGCCTTCAATGGTTGATCTTCTTCTTCAAGGTTTTTAGTATCATTCGAACTACCTTTCTTTCTTTATTATCTGCATCTCATTTTCTGTTAGGATGCCATTATATGAACTTTTGATTGTATATACTATATATTGTTTAAAGCTTCCTCGAATCTTCAAGAGAACAAAGATGGAAATGGAGGTAGCGGCGATGTTTTGATGGTCTATACAGGATTAGGGAAATTAGTTGTTTTGGAACAATTATCGATTGCAGAAACTATATCAATTCATTGTGACGATGATGAAGTCATTCAATCAGTTCCTTATACTGTTTGATTTAGCTTTGATTATTCTATATTGTTTGCTTAAATGAACTGTATAGTATGTACGATTCATCTAATATAGTGATCAATACTATATCTGGGAAATCATTCATTATATCTTCTGCAAATTTAGTTAAAGTCAAGAAGTTGTTAGAAGAAGGTGTTTGATGATGGGCAAGTTTTACAATTTATAAGCCCTCAAAATACTATAAGTGCATAAGTCGAGGGTGTAGTATGTGAGGTGTCGATCCCTCGAGGAGTGGTGAACTAATAGAAGCAGTTGACTCATAGATGCTCCTTTTAGCTTATTGCCTTGATGTCTCGGTAATATCTTGACGTTGTCGCCCAATGTGATCCTCTATAACATCATACATACACACATCATAATTTTGCACAATTAAGAATTTATTAATGCATATTCATATGTATACTGAATATGTACAATGCTTTTTCATGAAAATGGTTCCTTATTCAATAATCTTGTCACAAAATTCATTCATACAAAAATACTCAATTGATCTATCAAGATTTGTCTAAAAACACACTTTTGGATCTACATTGCATGATTATTAACATTAGAAAAATGAAGTAATTTGGCAACACTTCCTTATGTACAGATGTTCTCCCATGTCTTAAGTTTCTAATGACTCTAAGATCATCCAATTTGGTTTAGTATTCTATGAGTCATGCTCACAATATCACAGACTATGTATAATTGAACTTTTGGCTAGTTTATGATCATATCCTCAAATTATACAAGTCATATCATTCAACTCAGATATCCAAAAATTACAAACTTAATACCAATTGAAATATAAGAGAATGAACTACAACTTTTGTGAAGATACTTTTGTCTAATT
>JAOTJB010199662.1:0-18056 GCA_027123815.1 Erythroxylum minutifolium | reverse complement strand
TGCATAAGCATAGATTATGCTTCCTAATTTCTCTTTAACCTCTTATAAACACTATTTTAACCTTATCATAAGTCACAGGATGTTGCAATTATAAGTTTCAATTTGGACAAAATTAAGCATAATTCAAATCATTTGAGAGTTAAGAAAGCTTAAATTAGTCATGCATTAAGCTAAATACCCTTAGTTTTGAAAAGTTGCAATTCACATGAAATTAGGCAATTTCCTGATCTAAAACTATAATTTGCACTATATGCTAAATTAATGCAATTGAACATGTAATTCATGAAATTGAATGTATAGGTAGGCACAAATATGTTAGAAATTGAGATGACAAGCCGAAGGAAATATCAAATGAACAAGGAAATTCAAAATTTAGAAAACCCCAAATTTAAGAAGGCTAGGGTTTACCTTCTGAATGTGAGAGTGAATTAAGCATGGCAGAGGAAGGAGGAATCAACTTAGAGTGTTAGAGCGCTAAATGAATATGGAGAGGTCACCTGAATCTTATCGAAGAAGTAAAGGTCATGTTGGAGGAGATGAAGCCTATGGAGGCTTTCTTAGATGGATGCAAGGGGAGATAGGTGAGGAATGAATAGGGGAAGTATATGAAGTTTTATTAATGAGTGTTATTTAAAGTGAAAGTCAGTGTGATAGCTAGCAGGTGAAGAGATTTGCAGAGAAGGAGAGGGAGGTGTGAGTAACTGGTAAGAAAGAAGGAGCATCTTGTTTTAAAGAATTTTGGTATATCGGTCAACCAATGTCTGTTGTTAGTTGACCATTGTTCGGGACTAATATAAATCCAAACTCTATGGAACTAACGGTATTAAGGAATTAATAATATTGATCAACCTGCTTAAGAGACTAGTCGATCTGTTAATGAATTTGATTGATCAATATATGAGACCAGACTTTTTATAAACTCACGTGAAAGAAAATGAATTCCAGATTTAGTAGTATTGGTTAACTAGTCATCGGTCGACTAGTGAGATTGGTTGGGTGACCATTCATATGATCAAATAATTAATTTAGTTGTTTTAAGGATATTGGTCGACCAATATGGATATTAGTCAACTACTATGTTCTGGTAACACAAATTAAAGCTTGTAGAGATCAAATTAAATTTTAGAAACATAAATTAACTCAAAAATAATTTTTAAAAGGCATTTATCTAAGCAAATTTCCGTTGAACTATCTATTCTCTTTTAATTAGACAAAATATATCCTCACTCATAATTTTAATAAAAATATTGGCCAATAGGTGTTGTGTATCTACAAACTATAATTTAATATCTCTATTTTGCACATAATCTCTAATAAAATGGTAATTTTTGTGTGCTTGGTCTTAGAATGTTGTACAGGATTCTTTGTGCCATAAATGGAACTTATATTATCGCACTTGATCGATATCTTAGTGAAATATAATTCATAATCCCTAAGTTGTTGTCTAAGATAAAGGATTTAAGCACAAAAATTACCAATTGCCACGTATTCAGTTTTTATTATAGAAAAAGTAACCGAATTTTGTTTCTTACTAAACAAGAAACTAATGCATTTCCTAGGAATTGACAAGTACCAAATATGCTCTTTCTACCCCAAGGTTATTGAAAATTTCCACATATGAATAACCAATTAAGTCAAAAAAATGTTTTTTTAGGATACCAAAGTCTTAATGAAATGTTTCCACATAGTATTAAAGGATGTGTTTAATGGTTAATATATACTATTCTCTAGGACTTGATTGAAATCTAGCATATAGGTATACAATAAACATGATATTGGGCTTACTTTTAATAAGATAAGCAAGCTATCAATCATACCACAATAAAGCTTTACGTCGATCGACTTACCCTATTCATATTTGTTCAATTTTATTATAATACTTACATGTGTCCCTAATGGTTTGGCTTGTTCCATTATGAAGCTTTTAAGTACTTCTTTAGTGTATTTTGCTTCATTTATAAAGATTTCTTCATTTTCTTCATTTTAGGGTTCAAGAAAGAACTTAAGTTCTCCATAATGCTCATCTCGAACTCTCTTCTCATACACTTAGAAAACTCTTTACATATATTTTGATTAATAACACCAAAAATAATATTATTAATATAAATTTGAACAAATAGGATATCATGCTTGTGCGTTTTAATAAAAATTGTAGTGTTAACCTTGCCTTTAGAGAATCTATTTTCTAGAAGAAATGAATTTAGCCTATCATACCAAGCTTTAAGGGATTATTTTAAACTATATAAAGCTTTCGAAAGTTTGTAGACATGGTTGGGTGCATCATGTTTTTCAAAATTTGGAGGTTCGTCAACATAAACTTCTTCTTGTCTCAAACCATTTAAAAGGCACTTTTAATCTCAATTTGATATGATTTGGAATTCATATATGATGCAAATGCAAGAAAGAGCCTAGTGGCTTCTAGCCTAGCCACTGAAGCAAAATTTTTATCAAAGTCTATGCCTTCCTCTTCATTATACCCCTTTGCTACCAATCTATCTTTATTTTTTATAATAATACTTGACTCATCTAATTAATTTTTGAAGAACCACTTGATACCTATAGTTTGGTGATCATTAGGTCTAGGTACTAATGTCCACACTTTATTCCTCTCAAATTGATTCAAATCCTCATTTATTAAAAAAACCTAACTTTCATCATTAATGGCTTGTTCTATTATCTTATGTTCAACTTAAGAAATGAAAACAACATGAGATAAATTTTGAAGATGAGATATAATGATTACACCATATTAAATATTTCCTAAATTTTAATTAGGAGGATGGAACTTTTTGAATTTCCAATCTCTTATGAGTTTGTCATCCTTCTTGTTTCACTTAATTCGACAATATATTCATGATTGATTTGCTGGTGATCACTTTTGTTTCCTTTAAAGGCTACCGACTCTAGTTATTTGGATATACCTATATCATCATCTTCAAGATCATTCTTAAATGGGTTACATTCATCAAAGACAACGTATATATATTCTTCAATAGTAAGGCTCTTCTTATTGAATACCCTATATGCTTTGCTCGTTAAGGAATAGCCAAAAAAATCCCTTCATTTATTTTGGAATCAAATTTCCCGAAGTTATCTTTAGTATTCAAAATATTACACTTACAACTAAAAACTTTAAAATAATTTATTTTTGACATCTTCCCGGACTAAAGTTTATCGAGGGTTTTATATAAAATTGGTCTTATGACTTTATTTGAGATGTGATATACAATGGTGACTACCACTGCCCAAAAATACTTAATTAAATATTATACTTATTAATCACAGTTTTAGCCATTTCTTATAAGATCTTATTTTTACTTCCAACAATTCCACTTTTTTAGGGTTTTTGGTGAAGAGAAATTACGAAAGATACCGTTATTATTACAAAAGGTTTCAAATTTTTCATTTTTAAATTCCCTACTGTGGTTACTAGTAATAAAAGCAATAGAAAGTTCCTTTTCATTTGTACCCTTTGACAAATTTCAAAAATGCCACATAGCATTCATTTTTGTTTGCAAAGATTAAGACTTAAGTAAATCTACTAAAATTATCAACTATGGAAAAAGCATAAAATTATGAACTAAACTTGCAACCTTAGTTGGTCCAAACAAATCCATATGAAGTAATTGTAAAAGTTTGACAGAAGTTACTAACTTTTGGTAGACCATTAATCTGTTAAAGGGCTTTGACCCCGAGCCATAAGTTGAATTACTTTTGAATGAGTTTTTGGTTTTCGTTTCCATATAACAAGCTCTAAAATTTTTTATTTTTTAAATTTGACCTTTAGGATCCCATTTACAAGTTGTTTGGATTTGAGGTTAGAAATAAGGTCCATACTTAGACGTTTAAGTCTCCTATGCCAAATTCATGCATCTTTAATAATAGATATTAAACACTTCATATCTTGGTTAGAGAAATCATCAAGGTTAATTGTATATATGTTTCCTTCTCTTTTTCCTAAAAATACAATGTTATTTTTAACTATTCGAGACACAATGTATCAAGTTGTGCTTCTATCCATTAAATAAAAGTACATTATCAGTGATTATGAAATCTTTTATCTCCAACAGTGACGAATCCTCCATAGTTTTCTCTAAGAGGGATATGGCTCTAGTCATATGCATTAAGCACTCACTATCTATGTACTATTTGGTCCTCTTTTTCTCAAAGACCTATAAAATAACCAAATTAATATGTTTTAGGTACCCAAATGAGCTTGGGTCCTTATTTGTTATTCTCCTTCTTCTTTTTAACCCACTTGCTTGAGAACTTATTCATTACCCTTTGTTTTGAGAAGAAAATTTATCAATATGCCCATATTTAACACAAAAGTAACAAATCATGTTATATGATTTAATAGTTTGGCAATAACCATCATAACCTTACATTCTATATTTTCCTATATGTATATGAGTTATGGAAACTTCTCTGTGTAAATGAATTAAATGCCCTCTTTGGAAGTGTAAATGAATTAAATGCTCTCTTTGGATAATGAAAAGTTTTCCATACTTGTATGTATGAGGTATGTTTCTTCCATTGTAAAGATGCTTATATGAAGTGTGTAACATGTGTCACAAAATTATGCATAGTGTAATGCCTAATGTGGTATGAGTAAGCATGCATGTTATTATATGTTTTAGTATAGAAGTTGTGCCTATTCTTTCCTTATGAGTGTTGAATTCTCGATCTAAAATGTGAATGATACATAAAAGTATAAGGTTTGCTCTTAATGTGAGCTTTAGTGGATGTATTGTGTGTGTGTTTATATGTGGATGCTCTATATTCATTTGTCATTATGTAATGCTTTCCTTTGATAAAAGATGGTTTTTATATTAGAAGCATTTTTATGACTATATCCAATTCTATGCCTATTATTAAAACTATTTTGAGCTCTTAACTATTTTCTAGTTTCTCACTTTCTTTAGTGAACTTGGACAACGAGTCCTTTTGAGAATTAACTTCCTTCTTTAACTCTTCATCATCATACTTTAAAGCATTTAAATCATGATTATCCAATATGGATAAACCTATAGAAGCTTTAATGTTATGCAATATACTCTTTATCTTTTCATTTTCACAGATTATTCTGAACTTCTTTGAGTTTGAAAGATGGCTTTTTCTTTTTCATATTCATAATTTCAAGACTCTCAACAAGTTCATCATATGTCAAGTCAATGTCACTATTATCATTTTCATATGATTTAGAGTTAGAAAGTACATCATCATCATCTTTTACCATGAAAAACATATGAGCTACTTATCCTTTCAAATGTTCATTTTCAAAGTTGCTTGTGTCATCCCAAGTGTAGGCTTTAAGTGCCTTAGTTTTTCCTTTATCCCTATTTTCCTTTTTTTCATTTCTTTCATGTTTGTCCCTTTCTTTGAGGAGAGGGCATTCAGACTTCAAGTGTCTAAGTTTCTTACGTTTAAAGCAAATAGTATTACTTGATTCATGTTTTGAATATATCTTACCACCATTGTAGTCCTTTCATCATGAGGAGTTATTCTTTAAGAATTTCTTAAATTTTACAGTGATTACAGTAATATCTTCTTCATCACTTTCACTAGATGATCTCTTCCTCGCCACTTAATTATTCATTTGAGACTTTAAATGTTAAATTCTTTTTTTTATAGCACTTTTTCTTCTTATGTCTCTTAGATCCTCATTTTATATGTAAGAAGAGATCCATTAAGTTCCTTTAATCGTAGATTTGTTAAGTCCTTAGCTTCTTGTATGACCTTCAATTTAGCTTCCTATGTTTTTGGTAGTGACCTAAGTAACTTTCGCACCATTTCAACATTACTGTATGTCTTTCTAATACCCTTAAAAGCATTGATAATATTAATAAATGTAGTATATATGCTAGAAATGTTTTCATCGTGAATCATTTGGAACAATTCATATTGGTGACTTAGTATGCTTACTTTGTTTTCTTTAACTTTATTTTTTCCTTTATAAGTAACTTCAAGTGTATGTTAAATTTCATGAGCGGTTTCACACATAGATACTTTATTTAATTCATTTCTTCCTAAAGCACAGAACAAAATGTTGATATCTTTACTATTTAAGGAGATTAATCTTTTATCTTTGGGATCCCATTTCTCTTTCAACTTGGGAACTTTTCCATCATCTATAATTTTAGTAGAAACGAATGGACCATTTGAGATAATTTCCTATAATCTACATTATTAACCATCAAAAAAATTTTCATTCCTGTTTTCTAATAAAGGTAGTCATTTTTGTTAAAGAAAGGGACTCTACTTATGTTTTGAACCTCTTGGTTAAAGTATGATGAAGATGCTCCTAAGTATGTCATTATGATCTTTTTTATAAGGTTTTGTTTGAAATAGCCCTATAGACCTGCTCTGATTCCATTTATTATTCCTTAGTGACACCCAACAAGTGGTAAATTATGAGAATTCAATATTTTAATTAATTTATACTAACTTATAAAAAATGTCTACAAATTCAAAAATACAAGAATGAAATAAAATTAAATGAATTTAATTATGCTTGTAAACAAAAAATTGAAGAGTAAGGGAAGAGAAATGCAAACTGATTTATAGTGGTTCGATAAACAATCCTTACCTAAATCCAATCCCAAGACTCATTTTGGATTTCCACTATAGTTCTTCATTCTAGGTGAAGAATCTTCTTTTTTAATAAAGAAGAACCTCCTTTTCAATCTTTCTTCAAGGTAAAGGGGAACCTTAAACCACTTTTAGATAAACTCAATACAATGATCACAAGCCCCCAAAATAGCTTACAACTCAAAGTTGCTCATTTGGATATTTTGACAATCATAAAAAGGTTCATAGACTCAATGCTCAAATTATTGAAAAATACCTAGAAATGTTTGTATAAGACACTCAAATGCTACTTTATGTTAAAACCAATGAGAAAACACATATCTATAGTGATTTGGGACCCCAAAACAACCATTAGAGCCAAGAATTATCTACTATAATGACTATATTTGCTACACTGGTCAACTAATACAACATACTAATCTAATAGTATACATTTACAATACTAGATTCATTAGCCATTGTAACAATGGTTAACCAATAAAGGATATTGGTAGACCAATATGACAAATTGGTTAACTAGTATATTAACCAATGTTATAACAAGCTCTCAATACTTCAAATTCAACAACTTTAAACTATATTGATCAACCACTAACCTATCTAGGTTAACCAATCACCTAAAAACATGATTTTAACATCTTTAAATGCTCAAACTTAATTTGATCAATGTCATTATGATTAAATAGTTTTTTCAAAAAGTTTCTTAAAGGTTATTTGAAAGATCAAAAGGCTTTTAGATTAAAAATAAAAATTTAGTACCTTTTGATGAATGTAAAGCCCCATGCAATAAAATGAAATGAAATGTTTATATATGGTGAGACTTTTAGATTATTAAAGACAATCGAGATGAGTTTACAATAAGTAATACATGAAATAACCTTGATGTATCTTGATCTTCTTCTTGACTTGATCTTGATATTGAAGATTGTAAATATCATCTCTTTTTTCATAATCCCTTGATATAGGAACATTTTTTTTCATAGTTATCCTCATCAACATTAAACTTGTTAGTAGTACTTATGTTTTGTTATCATCAAAACCTTGACTGAAACCTCCTTTAGTTCAATATTATTTGATTATTTTAGTGACATTTGAAAACTATTTTTATATCATTCCACCATAATCAAGGATTTATTAAATCAATATTAATCAAGAATAATGGAACATTCTTCTTAATTATTTTTAGGTGAAAAATCATAAATTGATCACTCAATTATTTCCATATATATCATTTCATATTCATTTATTACCAACAAAGCTCTTTTTGGCTAGGATATGTCCTAAGTAGTATCAAAGTATAGGATACCTTAAGGTTTGTTTTGTATTACAACATTGAGAGAAACTTATGGTAAATGTTGCTGCACCATATTATTCTAAACCAAGTTTCTTTTTAAGGCAAGAAACATTAAAAAACGATTGTATCTTAAAGTTGACTTGTAATTCCAAGTGATAACTGACTAGACCAATAGTTTCAACACCTTACAAAGCCCAAAATAGAAAGAAAATGGTTTTGTAAAAGATTTAAATTTCATAGAAATTTGCTTATAAGGTTGAAGATGTAAGAAAACTTAATCAATTAGTGTAAATTCTCACTTACTATGATGCTTATCAACTTATTGCTTCATTCTAACTGAGTTATTAAAAGATTATCCTTCAAAATTTGTATCATTTTGTCTTAATCAAGTAATTTATTATCTACTTGTTTAACCTTAGAAGAATTAGGAACATATTTAATAATCATGAAAGGAAGTTGACTATAAACTACTTCAAAAAGAGTCATCTTAGTAGAAGAGTAGAAGTGGTATTATATTACCATTATACTTAAGGAAGCCACTTCAAACACTCCTTTGACTTATTGTTATTAAAGAATCAAATATATTTTTCTAAGCATCTATTTACCACTTCAATTTTCCAATAAATTTGTGAGTGATAAGCAGTGTTTATATCTAATGATTATCTTGCAAGTGAAAAAATCCCTCCAAAAAATACTAGTAAAAACTTTATCTCCATCACTAGAAATGGAATGTTAATTCCATACAACTACATTATATTCTCAATAAAAGTATAAGCAACATTAGTAGTAGTATAAGGATGTTGTAAGGCACAAAAATGAGTATATTTTATAAGGCAATTCTTAACCATAAAGATGGTGGTTTTACTTTGTGATGGCGAAAGACTGTCAATAAAGTCTATAGATATATCAATCTAAGCATCATTAGGAATGAGAAAGGTTGAAGTAAACAAGGGTTAGCAACTGTTTCACTTTTGTAACATTGATAACCATCACATTCAACCATAAATTTTTTAATATAATTTTCCATACCCTTCCAATAGGAAAAAATAACGAAGTCACTTACATGTACAAAGAAATCAAAAATGATTTGTAACTGGTGACGAATAAAATTTCTACAAAAAAATGCTTTTGAAATAAGCCTTTAAAGCTAAGACAATTTTGCATTTATAATGCAAGTCCATAAAGTCCTAACTATAGTTGGGAATGAAAGTTGGATCTTCTTTTAGCATTTTGATAATTCCTTGAATTTTATATTTGTATAGCTATTCAATCCTAATAATTTGTATTTTGCAAGTGAAAAAAGAAATGGTTCCTAGCTTAGCTTGCTCTAAAAGCTAAGAAAAGGCATTTACAACCAAATTCTTACTTTCTTTCTTATAAATAATTATATAGTTAAAGCCTAATAATTTAGTGACCACCATAAGGAAGAATCAAGTTGCTCAAAAAGATATTTTAAACTCTTATGAATAATTTTTATTTGGAATTTCCAACTAATTAAATAATTTTTATTTGAAATTTCCAACTAATTAAGTAAGTTTCCCATTTAATAATTTTATAAACAATAACTAACATCTCTTTGTCATAAACATATAGCCTAACATGAGATAGATAAAGTGCCTTACTTATCTAAGTTATTCTTCGAATTTCTTACAACATAAACTTAACACCCACTTATCAAGTTTCAAATTTAATCACAAACAACTTATTAATAAATCTAGCAAAGGAAAGGCTAGTGCCATAGTCATAACATATTTAAGAGAAATAAAGGCTTTAGTTGCTTCCTTAATTCACTTAAGATAATCTTTCTTCAAAATTTGTATCAAGGAAGCATTAAATCTTTCCATAATTTTACATAAAATTTTGATAGTAACTTGTAAGTCCCAAAATTCCTTATAGAGCTTTAATTGAGTTTAAAAGTGGCTAGTTTTCATTGCTTAAACTTTGGAATAATCAATTGTAATGCCTTCTTAAGAAATAACATGGAAATGATATTCCACCTTATCTTGTGCAAAACTAAATTTTGATTTATTTAAAGAAAAAGACAATGCTCTTGAAGTAGAGTGAAGATAACCTAAAAATGTATTAAGTGGCTTTCATCTGATAGGTTATATATCAAAATATCATTAAAAAAATAATAGTAGTTTTACAATATGCAAATGAAAAATATAATTAACTAAACTTTAAAAAGTAGATGGTGCATTGGGTAATATGGAAGACATTAATAAAAATTTGCAGTGACTATCAAATGTTTGGAAAGTAGTCTTTTAAATGACATCTTCATATACTCAAATTTGGTCATAGTCAGATTGTAAATCTATCTTAGTGTTAAAATTGAACACCTCTGAGTTCAAGAAGTAACTCATCTACTATAAGATACTTATCTTTTACTATGATTTTGTTTAGTGTTTGACAATCAACATATATACACTAGATCCATTTTTTCATACTAATAACATAATAGATGAGTATAGACTAACACTAAACCTTATGGTTTTTGCTTCAAGTATATCCTTAAAAATTTTCTTAGTGTTCATCTTTTGAAAGTATAGCTACTGATAATGCTTAACATTAGTTGAGCATTCCCCATCAAAATGTGTATTCTTTGATCATATGATTGACGAAGAGGAAGTTCTCGTGGTTTTATAAATATATTATTAAATTTTAAAAGTAAGGATTAAAATTTGTATCTTGTGAAGAGTCTGCAAATTTTACATTGATGCTTTACAATTAAACTAGAAACCTCCGGATTACATTTCGAATAATTTTTCATTATATTGCTAGTGACATTTCTAATCTTACTACCATGTGTGCCTTTAAAAACCATCTACTTTTCATTGAAGGAAATCTTTCATGGTCAATTTGAAAAAAAATCAAAGAAGTATCCCTTAAAATTAATAGTCATTTGATTCCTATAACTACTTTATAATCTTCTAGTAGTCATAAGAAAAAAAATCCACTAGCAATTCTTGACCTTAATTAGCTTCACTTCATAACACCTACTATTACATATTAAAATTTACTTTGTAACAACCTTACCTCAAAACTTATTGATTGACTATGGTTAGGTCAATATTTAAATTACGGCAAGTACACGACGTAGTTGTAGACATAGGCAAGTATAGGTCGATCCCACGAAAACAATAAGTACTAGCAATTACCCATTTTCTATTATCTAACATTTAAATCATATTTTGGATTTTAATTAAAAATTAAGATGAACAATAAACTAAAATTGGAAAGAATAATGGGCATAGGAAAGAGGAAATTATTTAGAAAACCAATATCAAATAATAGTGTATTGGTGACGAATCCCCTTAAAAATCATAAAATATTAACCCTTTATCAAGAAATTATATAATTGATAATTAGACCATGGAAATTCTTATCTTATATTAATATCCTTCTTAAGACTATTAACAACTCATCCATTAGTTGATTAACATAAATCTTTCTAGTTAAAACTCCTAGGATTGCATTATTGATTCATGAATTCTGCTATTAGGTTTGACCTTAAACTAGAGGATTTATGTCTTCTCAATACTATTAACAACTCATCCATCAGTTGACTAACATAGATCTTTCTAGCTAAAACTCCTAGGATTACATTATAGATTTATGAATTTTGTTATTAGGTTTGACCTTAATTCAAAGGATTTTTGTTGGCCTATCTCTAGGTTTATAGACAACTCCTTCCAATTATGATAGATCTATTCATACAAAAGGAATTCTCAATATAAAGCATATGAAATCAAATCATGCACTAATATTTCAGATATATTGGAACAAGAATGAAAAACATAATTGAATCATAATAAATCAATTAATATAACTATACTGAATAAAAGATTAAAAAATATTGTTATCACAAACTAAGGTTCATCATACTAGACATCAAATATGTTTAGTTACTCATAGAAAACAAATCAATAACAAATACACGGGAGAGAAATTAGAGAATAAAGAAATCATAATTCTAAATCTCTATTTTTCTTCTAATGAATCTTTTTGCAAGTTGGATTGGATGTAGCTTTCTATCAGATTTTTTTTAACTTCTTGTTTTCCTCGTACCTTAATCAAAATTGTCACCTCTGAATGTTTTTTATGACCTATAACCTCTTAAAATTTTGGATCTTTTTTATTAGCCCCTACTCATGTCCTTTTATAGTAAAAATTTGAGTTTTTGGGATATACACAATCACTTACACAAGCATCTAGGAGACCGTGTATATTCAAAAACACTTGAATTTATGATTTCTCATGGGCAACATCTATGGTTGTGTATATCAACATACAAGGGCGTATAACTCCACACAACCATAAGCCAAATTCTTGATTCTTCACACATTTACAAAGATTGACATAGTATAGTATTTATACACAGTCGTATAGGTTCTTAGTTGCTTCAAATCTTCTTTCTATGCCACAATTTCATCTAAATTCTTCTTATTTTGGTCCATGAAGGCAATTATTACCTATAAATGTGCTTGGAAAGAATTAAGTACTAACAATACAACAAAATTATAAAATATCAAGCAAAATACATTAAAATGAGTGTATAATCATAGTTAATTGTGCATTTATCACTTATCACAACATTTAATACATTGAGTTAATCTTTCAATAACCTTGTGTTTAAGAAAATTGTTAGTGCTACCAATATCAATTAAAATAGTAATAAAAATGTTTTTAAAAAACCTTAAATCTTCATAATTTAAGGATTAAGATAGCCAACTAGTGCATGATCTCTACGTGTGATTGGTTCAACAATCTCATTATTATCAATGTTTTTTCAATAGAATTAAAAGTCTAAATCTTTAATTCACTTTCAATTGGTTCAATCATCAAAAGTTTTCCTTATTTACAACAATGTTTCGTACTCCACTTTCATCATGATGGTAGCACAAACCTTTTATTGATCGTTCTTTGAGCTCCTTATGAGATAGTTGTATAGTATTGGGATTAAGGATAACTGAGGTAGTTGAATTAATAATCTATTTATTAACACATAATATTAACTCTACAATTTACTATGTTAGTTTTATACTCTTGTAACCTTGAAAAAAAATTTCACTCATCATAGTGCAAGGTTGGTGAGCCTTAACTTTAGCATGAATTTCTAAATTTATACCTTCAATAAAAATTCCCACTAACTAGGTTTCACTCTAATCTTTAACCAAATTAGACAAAATGCTTAAATCAACCATAATACTCCAAAATAGTATAGATTTGGCAAATTTTAGCAAGCTCCCCATGAATATTATGATATTTGGATACCACAAAATGAATAATAAGTCATTTCTTAAACTAATCTGGTAAAGGAATTCCATCATAGGTTTCACTTTAATCATACCATTGAATAACATCTTTGTCTAATTGGTTTAAAGCAATTCCTACCTTGTCATCTTCTATAGTTTTATAAAAGTGAAAAAGATTTCAAATTTGGAAATCTAACCAATTGAATCTCCATTTTCTCTTCTAAGAAACTTCACCTTTCATACAGATATAACTGTCATTACGTTTCCGATATCTTCTTCCTCCAACCTTAGAAATGTACCACTTGTTTATTGGCTGAAGTACTAATTCCCTCTCTATAGTTTTTGCTAAGGCCTTCGAGTAAACTCTTCTTAAATTCCATAATTTGTGCACTAATGGTTACATTAAAATATTTGAGTTGCTAATAAATAGAATTGTAAGTAGTCATTGCGTAAGACTATAAATCTAAAATTCCTAGGTCATTTTTTTTGGTTTGGGATCATAAATTCAATAGTGACTAACCTTTTTGGACTTTTTAAATTTAATGTAAAAAATTTTAATTTAGTGACTAATCTTCCAAACTTGTACAACTCAGGTTAAACAGTTGTCTTCCTTAGTTATTTTCTAATAGATTAATAGACTACACTTTCGATCTAACAATTAGACACTCATATGATATTTGGTAGACACATGGAGACCCCTGTGGATTTGGACCCAAAATAACCTATAATCCTTTTCTTTGTGATTTTGTTTCAGATTCTAAATTTTTCCCTCTTTTTAACCCTAGTTTGTTTTTTTAGTGATTTTATTTTAGATTCAAATATGAATGGTAAAGGAAGTCTGAAATGTATTTACAAGTGCAAAATTTTCTTCTTGAGTAATACAATAGCATAATATGACTTGGAAAATCTATCTTACGACTTATCTTAGGATATAGCAGAGTGGTGTTGCTTTTCGTGTTATTATTTTATTAGTCATCTTTTCAAGTCATATGGTCTCCAATTGTTCGATGAGTTCATTAAAGTCTGACGTGTAGTAAATAATTCGTTCATTAGTTTATAAAAAGAAGTCTAATTATATACTCATCTATGAGTCATGGTTATGTTTCTCTTTTTGTTCTGAGTTTATCTTACCTACAATTCCAGAGCTTTCCTCTTGTGGCCAAGATCTAACTTAGCTTTTGTGGCTTATTTTTGAGGTGTTGATACAGTTCCAAATATAGCTAAACACTTACGAAAAAAAAAGATTTGATGAGATGTTTCTAAGCCATGAATGGCCTTTCAAAGAGTATATTTAGGAAGACGGGATTCAGTTACCTTAAAATGGTTTGCCTAACTACATAATCTAAACAAATGTTTATAAAGAAAAGAGGAAGGCGTCACCATTTGACAGAAGTAGAAGTAAGCAGCTTTGGAGAAGAATTGTTTTTCAATTTACAAACCTTCCAAGACTTTTGGAAACTGAAAAAATATGGAAACCTCAAAATAAGCCAAAGGCTTGAAATTGTATTTGCTTGAGAAAAGTAGCCAAAGAGATTATATATATAAAGAGCCCTTAATTCTTAACCAACTAGGACTATGATTTCAAAAAAGAAAATAAACAAAAGGGAAAAAGAATTAATGTCGTTTCTTACTACAATTGAGAAAAAAATATATAATTTTTCTATTATAATTGGGAGAAACCAATATTCTTATTTAGAATAGTTCCAAATCCTTACTATTTAGGAATTTTTAACATTTATGGATCTTATTACAATACTTATGTGAGATACTTTGAAAATAAGTTAATAAATCTTATATGATCATCATAACGACTATTTTATAGATACATAGTTAATATTCCAAATAATTTCTTATATTAGATAAGTTAAGTAAACTTGTTCTTTAATATAACTTGTGTTAATCCTTCTGTCCTACTAATATCAATTCTTATTAGATCAATGATTATATATAATTTAAAAATAACATATAAATACTATAATTATAATATTGTCATAATTTTATTTATAAAATATATTTATCCTTTAAATTTTATTTTATAAATTATTTAATTAAATAAATATGTACAGAATAAATAATAATAAATTAACTATGTTATATATAAATATATAATCAACTACTTAGTTGTAAGCATAAAGTAGCATACTAATTTCAAATGATAAATTATGCATTCACATTCAGTATGGTTAATTAGCTGGGAGAACAATGATTACCGAAATAACCCTATTTGAACCGTTCAACTTTTCGATTCAGTTTTTAATTTTTTTGTTCGATTTACTTTAATAATTCTTGTTGTTAAAAATTGATCAGTTTATTAATTAATTGGTTAATTTTTATAAATTAATAATTTCTTATAAACTAAAATAAATCAATTAATTTTTATTTATTGAACTTTTTTCAATTAAACTTCAAATTATTAGATGAATAAAAATAATCTCTTTCAATTATATTTTAAATTTTTTAAGTTTATTCAGTCTTTAATTAATCACAGTAAGCCTTAAATATGTTATCTCTTGTATTACAGTGGACAAAGTACCACGAGAGAATTACATAATTGATTATCACAAATGCTAAGGAAACTACTGAAGGACTCCTTAACCACAGGATTCACAGCAATAAATGAATAGGAGAAGACTTAGTCAATAAAGAATCCCGCAATCCCAACCCATTAATTCCTGGAACGGTGTAGAATTCTCTGTAATTTTATTCTATTGTTGCAATGTGAGTACAAGGTATCACCACGGTTTTTCGGTAACTTGAAAACCACGAAATTACCCTCGTCTCATAGGCTCACGCTTATTGCTTTCAAACCCCAACAAAGATGTCGAATGACCCCAAAGCACCTTCACCTGTCGGGGACAATGTTGCAACAACACCTCTCCATACTGCCGCTACAAATCCGACTCTCACATCAACAAATCTCTCTCTCCCAACTCTGACCGTCAAACTTAATGAATAAAATTATCCAATGTGGATGGTTATGTTCAAGATGCCATAGAAGCTTTCAATCTCAAAAGTTAATCAGGAACTACCTAAGTTTACAGAAATCAAGGTGGATGACCATGTTAATATTTCAACTAGGCATACGTCCTCCGTAAAAGACAAGATAACCTAAGTTTACAGAGGTCAAGGTGGATGACCATGTTACTAAATATTTCAACTAGGAATACCTCCTCTGGAAAAGACAAGATAAACTTACCATATTGTGGCTT
This sequence comes from Erythroxylum minutifolium, assembly GCA_027123815.1. Taxonomy (NCBI): domain Eukaryota; kingdom Viridiplantae; phylum Streptophyta; class Magnoliopsida; order Malpighiales; family Erythroxylaceae; genus Erythroxylum; species Erythroxylum minutifolium. The sequence goes on along the minus strand of JAOTJB010199662.1, from coordinate 1,707 downwards.
CGTGGAACTCTCTCAGAGGTTGCAGCCAACCACGTTGTCCACTTGTGTAACATCGCGACGAAGTTTACATAGCGTATTTGGTCCTCACAGTTTCTAAGGTACTTTCTTTACGATTCAATTAGCCACTCTTCAACAAGGATCAATGAACTATATGGAATATATTTCACGAAAGCAAAATCTGGCGAATCAATTGGCAAAAACTAATAATCTAAGTTAAGATCGTGAGTTGATTATGGCATTATGCACATTATTAACAATTTCACTATCACTCCGCAAATATTGCCTAACGCGGTCGTGGAAACTTCCCCAGGGATCAAGGTCGTGGCAACTCAAATAATCAGGGCCATAATAGAGGGAATCAAGGAAATCAGCAATAAGAAAGCAGCAATAATCAAAATCGAGAGGAAGTTCCGTGTCAGATATGCAACAAGCATGGTCACAGTGCCAATCAATGCTGGGAGAGATTTAGTCACGCTTTCAATTCTAAAAATCCCAATATTGTTTCGGCCATGGTTGCAACCTCTCCAAACAAATACAGACCCAGCGTGGTAAATTGATTTAGATGGGCCAAATTCTCGGTTTATTACAAAAACTAATTTCAATCCTTATATGTGACAGAAAAAATAGTAGATGGTAGAAATAGGACAATCCGTCAAGGCTGATGGCAGGGTTGAGTACGTGGCAAACATCCCGCCGCTGTATTTGGCGAGATGCAATACATGTCACCTCGTCATCAGCAACTTGCCATTGGGAATGGCGGGTTGTTGACAAAGCCTGCTCACCTCGCCATTCAGAAATGGCCATTCGCATTCACGAGGGTCTCGTATTGTACCCCGCCAAATACAACGACGGGATGTTTGCCACCTATCTAACCCTGCCATCAACCTTAACAAATTGTCCTATTTTTACCAACCACTATTTTTTTATCACATATCAAGAATTGAAATTAATTTTTGTAATAAACCGAGAATTTGGCCATTTAGATGCCACCGTGAATATCACCTCATATTTGAACAATCTTTCCATTCACACAAATAATACGGTGTGGGTAAAGTCAAATTAGGCAATGATGAGCTCCTAGATATTTCTAAAGTAGGAACTGGATATGCCAAAACTCCTCTTAAAAAGTTTATTTTGAAAAACATGTTATATGTGCCAAGAATATCTAAAAACTTGTTAAGCACTTACAGATTTGCTTTGGACAATAATTTTGCTGTCTAAATTGATTCTCGTGGTTGTCTGATGAAGAACATGCAGGGACATGTTCTACTCAAGGGCAAAGTTGAAGTGGTCTCTACCAATTGGTCGATACAGATGCTGTGTCACACAAAGCTTTTTTATTCACCGTCCCTCCAAACTATCACATTGCTTGCATTGGTGGACGAGTCTCTCTTTTTAGCAGTGGCATAATAGACTAGGACATCCAAATGAAAAATCTGTTCGGAAAACTCTTTCTACTTTTGATTTGCCAACTTCTTCCAATAAACAATTTGACGTTTGTTCAACTTGTCGATTGGTAAAATTTCATCGTTTCTATTTACCAATCTCATGAATCTTATTCTGAACCCTTTGCTTTAATTTTTAGTGCTATCTGGAGACTTGTGGTAAAATTTTAATCACCATAAATCTAACTTCTGATTGATTTATTAAACCAAAACCATCAAAGCTGTATCTCGGCTTATATGAACAACACCAAACAACTTTCTA
>JAOTJB010199560.1:0-18058 GCA_027123815.1 Erythroxylum minutifolium | reverse complement strand
AAAGAACATGAAATATAAAACATTTTTACCTTTTGTTTTTCCTCCTTTCTTGTTTCTTCTCCTTGTTTGGGTAGTTGTAAAAACCAAATCCTTCCTTCATCACCAAAGAACATGCAAAGATCAAGAAGAAACAATGTATAAAGGTGATTTGAGCTCTAAACTAGATGAGTTTTAGTATATGCTCAAGATGATAGAAAACAGATCAAGACTCTTGTTGCATGTACTTAGATTCATGCAACAATTACATAAATTACAAAAACAAGACTTTTGATACCTCTCTCTCACATTAGAACTCCTCTAGAACCCTTATGCTCTCACTTGAGTGTGTAAGAAGTGGTAAGACCTTGTGCATATAAGTGAAAAACTCACTTATGTACTCGTTCGTGCCCTCTGTAACGATCGTGGCCTACTTAAAAATAGGCTCACCTTTGGCCACGACCATGGCCTACTTAAAATTAGCCAGACACACTATGTTTTTCATCTGATCTTTTATACGCATGATCTTTAGGTTCTTAGTTATTTTAGGCACTTGAATTAACTTTTAATTCAGGCAAATCACGAAGGGTTTTATGATGCCAATTTTCCATAATATAAGTGGATTAATACACGAACTATTCGATAGTTCATTCTTTAATTTATGAACCTTTCCATAGACAATTACCATGCAATTCGTCCTTTCACCATATTATACCCCACTTGGTTCAGAGTATAGGCTATGTGTCAACTCCTACTAGACTGACTCCGTTACATCCAGTCCAAGTGATGTTAGTTCTTATCCTGGGATCTCATTACTTTATGTGTCATTGAGGACTCTCTTAATGACATATAACTGCTCTGACCAGAGACTCCTGAGTAATGACCCCGAAAAGAGGTTATGGGTATCCTCTCCTTCTATCAGGAGTGGTGAATCCTTTATTAGCTACCTAATTACCTTCGAATACCAATAGCTGTTCCCAACCACCACCCTAAGAGTGACCTCGTCTGGAGGTAACAAGGAATGATGTCAAAGCACAGGATTAGTATCCAAGATATCCTTGAGTACCTCAAGTTTAAGGATATTTACACCATTGCTATGATGAGATTAATCATTGACATTTGATAGATGATCCATATGATAATCTCATAGCGGGTCATCCGATGTACTTACTACCCTTAGTAAGCTTCCACTTGTTAACTCTAAACATCTCATGTTTACAGTTTGTGAGATCCACTACTTGTTCAAATCAAGGAGTATAACATATGCTAGTTTTTCTGGATTAATAATGTCCTATCTTATTAATCCTATGACAAGGGATTATTTAGATACTAACATAATTGCACATGATAGGAATCTCATCATGATTTCCTTCTTGCTATGTTTTGTATCATGAACTTCATTAATTTGATTTAAGATCAATATCAATTCATATATAAGCGAATATCAAATTAATGAAAATTGCCTTTCGCTTTATTAATCAAAACAAAGTCAGTACAAAAGTGCTAAAGTTGATTGCCTTTAGAGCACTACTCTAACATTTTCTAAGTAAATTCCATTATCTCTGTGTTCAATATTATTTCCTATTTTATTTTATTAGTTTTATTTGTATTTTCTTTTATTAAAAATCTAAAATCTATCATTACACTAGATGATAGCGGAAGGGTAATTACTAATATTTATAGTCTTCGTAGAATCGACTCATACTTGCCGATACTAGCTATAGCTACGCTATGTACTTACGGTTTATTACAATATTGACTATCAAGAAATAGGCCAATCATCTATTATTAAGACAGGGCCATATCCATTGGTTGTTTCTAATTAGCTTACTTACTTTGGTTTTCGAATTCACCATCAGTTTTGGTAATTATATCTCTTTCACCTTACATAGGGGTCTTTTATAATGCCAATTATCATACAAAAAATTTGTACTATCTCCGTTCCCAGTCTTATTATACACTAAATTTTGCATCCATTTCCTTGTCCCTAGAATCTCCTTTAAAATTCCTGACATATCCTGTCTTTGCTTTAATGTCCAAATGTTTTTACTCTTTATAAATACATTATGTATCCATTTCACCTATAAACCCTCCTTTTTACTACACAGCCACCACAAATTTCTTGCTAAACTCACTGCGTTAATTATCTTTACATAATATATTCCCAGTCCCCTCTGATTCTTAGGTTTACATATTTTACACCAGCTTATTTTTACTTTGCTTCTACTTTTGTTAGATCCATTCCATAAGAATTCCCTTAGTCTCCTTTCTATTTCCTTGAGGGTACTTTTAGGGAGGGATCAATGGTTGATCCAATAGTTTCTGAGGCTACTCAAGATTGTCTAAATTAGTTGTAACCTACCTTCTGTGAATTGAATCCAACAATCGTTTGCAATCTAGTACACTAAATCTTCTTTGGGAAATTGGTACCCCTAGGTATTTGAATGGTATGTTCCCTTGTTTCAATCCCATCTCTATTGCTTTCGAAGCTATCTCTTTGTTAGAGTTACATGGTAAATAGAAACAACTCTTCAATTGTAGCATGCCACTCTCATAACGCATATGCCCGAACATATCCACGGATAGTTCAGAATATACTTTACAGAAATGGTACATTAGAACAACCACATTAATACAGTATGAGGAAGTGATGTAACTTAAGCATTCCAAATACTTATTTCCTTCACAATCATAACAAGTCATATATGTCATTAATATTTCAAATTCAAGTAGACCATTGACAACAATTTTGAACTCAAACCTAGTACATCATACAGTACAAAAATTACACACAATATGTGTCATAACATGGAATGCTAATACAAAAGACATCTATCTAGACTTCAAAGTATCAACTAACTAGACCTTTGAGCCATTTTTGTCCCCGAAATAACCGTACTATAATTTTATTAGATCGCTTTAGTAGCTAGATCTCCCTTGAAGCTAAAAATCAACGTTGTAATTTTAATGAGTTTGCAAACTCAGTGAATGAAATCATCATCGATGTGCTCACTCAAGTTAGAACATAAAGACAAGTATATAACCCAATTCACCAAGTATAACGCATTATCAAGCATTAAATAGCACATCACATTATATCATATGTCAACAATTACAACATATATTCAATTATTTGATATCACTATTTTAAAGCAATCTAATAAATCATCTTATTCATTCATATAATACATATAAAGTTTTATATGCAAATGCACATATGACTCCATTCTTATTATGCTTTGTTGTGACCAAATGTCTATCAACCCAATTTAATGTCTTGTATCTGCTGTAGATACTAGGTTAATTTTATAAACTATCATGTATCTATTATGGATACCGGGCTCATTGTTATAAGAGCCTATAGCTCTTTGTACATAATCCTGAGCTTAAAGCTCTTTTTCACACATTGGCCACTCCAGTCATAACTCCGTTATCTAATAATGCATTTCAATGTAATGAGATGCATCAATTCACATATTATGCTTTCAGCACTTTTCATTCAATTTGCTCATGTCATAAATCAAATTCTTCAGATCTAAGTTTAGCATTCATCATTTAATTGTTCATACATTCCACATTACACACACAATTCAACAGAAGCATATATAATTAAGTTTACACATCTAGTTTAACTCATAGTATGCTCAAGAATAGCTATTGCCTTAATGATCTAGCGATGTCTGGATGTTGGCAATCAACTTGTTCGTCTATAGTCAAGCAATACACACATAGTTCATAATCACTAATTTGTTCAGTCATATGAAAAAATAATCATGTACATGTATTTGTGTCATGTTCAATGCATGCATAATTGACCTTTCCGGGTATGTATTCTTATTCACAAATCTTGATCGTTCAATTATTATAGCTTGTTACCACTTTGCATTTAGGTTTATACCTTAAGTAAGTTTGATTACTCAAAATTCATCAATCATATATTCATCAACCTTTTCTAGCAATATACATTAACACAATTTCCCAATTCTCATTCCTTCATACCCAATACACCTTACTCATATCCTTTAGATAATATTTGTATTCATAAGAACACCTTTATTCCTTTAACAACTCAAAATTTCTATATTTAAATACATTGATATGAAGACAATTCATTCCTTAAGTAATGACATCAATTAACAACCTAAACTTATTAAACCTTTAACCAATTAATCAAACAACAACATATGTTCATTTCAAGCCTTAATAAAGTCCAAATACACCAATGTAGAGTTACTTATCCTCATTTGGTTCAACAAATTCACAAAACTGAAATTATCAGTTAAAAGCTTTGGCCACGATCGTAGGGGACCTTCCCACGATCATTCGATGAGTGGCCCGATTGTGCATTATCCAATTTCTCTCAATTCTCCACGAATTTCATCTACTTAGGATCATTATTAACACTTCAATTTTTCTAGAATTCATATTTTCAAAAGCTACTTCAATTTATGTTATTATAGCTTCCATTTTGGTTACATTAAAGCTCTATAAATTCTACCCATTTATGTCAATAACAATCATTCTTACACATACACTAACATCCCCAATTTTTTACTAAATTCAAAAGAAAACTCTTTCATATCAAATTCAAAACACCTTCATAACAGTCCATTAATTATACCTCAATTATACCTTAATTATACCTCAATTTCTCATCAATTTCATCTCAACTTCCATCTCAATGTCACTCATTTAGCAGCTCATAAACTATTGTTTTTTCATGTATACTAAACAGAATAGAAACTACCATTCATGCTTCATTTTCTAGCACTTATTTAACACTACTATCATAATTAATCCAATCCCCAATTAAGTCATCATCAAGTTCTATTATTTTATATCACAAGAGATCAGTATTATACCTTCTTGATTAGCTCAAATACCTTCTCAATAATCAGGCTAACCTAGCCTTTTATGCATACAAACACAATTACAAGAACAAGATGGGAGTGTAATGATTTTAGCATGGGAAAAGAGATGATAATAGATTGTAACTATCTTTGTGCAGGCTCTTGTATGGATCTTGGAATGACGATGACTAGAACTAAAGAAAAATTTCAAAGCTATGAGGGTTATATGTGTGTTTCAGTAGTGAGAGGGAGAAGAAGAAGAAAGCATGCAGAAGAAACAACTAGAGAGAAACATGACTCTACATTTGCTTAATCTATTTGGTGCAAGGTGTATTTGTTTTAGAAGGACACATGTCATACAATTGGAGTAAGCTACATTTCTTCTTATATGGCTACCAAATGTCACCAATATCTTAGGCCATTTGTCACTCAATTCTCCAAGTCATTTTTCATTAAATTCTACTGCCATGTCTCACTTATTTTATAGGCCTAGTTGTCCTAAATTTCTATGTGTCAACTTGTCTTACCACTTGACATTTTTCTTAGACTAAATGAACATTTTAATTCATCAATTTTCCAATTATAACAATTAACTCCAAATTACTAATTATCCATTACACCAAAATTCAAGACATGAGCAATACACAATCAAATCATCATCATTTTCAACCTTTCATGCCCCAGAACATATCAATTGAGTGCATATACTATCTTTGCAATGTTTTCTAAATCAACATTCATGTGTGTATATATGCTCATTTTATGCATGTCAATTGAATTGCACCTCATTAATTCTAAAATGATGTGACTCAAAAGTCTAACATTCTATCCGTCAGTAAGTTTCGAAAAAGGGTTATTACAATTCTCCCCCTTAAGGAATTTCGTCCTTGAAATTCTTACCTGATTGATCAAATAGATGGGGGTACTTCTTCCTCATATATTCCTCAGTTTCCCATGCAGCTTCTTCTCTTGAATGATTCCTTTAAAGGACTTTAACCAAAGGAATTATACGATTTCTCAACTGTTTGTCTAGTATCTAACTATTTTAACTGGTTTCTCATTATAACTCAAATTCATTACAATCTCAACCCCCTGTGCCGTTAATACATGTATTGAATCTAATCGATACTGAGCATACTAACATGAAACACATTGTGAATCAGAGACATCTCTAGCGGTAATGGTAATTTATAAGCTAATGGTCCTACTCTCTCAGTAATCTTTTAAGGATCAATGTATCTAGGGCTCAACTTTTCCTTTTTATCAAACCTTACCGCTCCTCACTAAGGCGACACTCTGAAAAATACCTTGTCTCCCATTTCATACTCCATATCCCTCTGGTGCTAATCTACATAACTCTTTTGATTGTCTTGAGTCGCCTTAATCCTACTATGGATCAATTTTACCTTATTAATGGTATCTTGAATCAATTATGGGCCTTCAACAATCTTTAGACCCTCTTCATCCCAATACAAAGGCGATCGACACTTTCTGCCATATAATGCTCATATGGAGCTATACCAATATTACTGTGATAATGATTATTGTATGCAAATTCAATGAGAGCTATATATTCATCCCATGCTCCTTGAAACTCCAAAACACAAGCTCTAACCATATCCTTAACATTTTGAATAGTCCTTTCACTTTGTTTGTCTGTTTGAGGATGAAATATAGTACTAAAGTTCAACTTTGTACCCAATGCTGACTGTAAACTGCCCTAAAATTTAGAAGTAAATATGGGATCCTGGTATGATACAATAAATACTGGAACTTCATATAGCCTCACTATCTTATTAATATATCTCCAAGCTAACTGATCCAATGTGTTACTTTCTCTCACAGGTAAGAAATGAGTTGATTTTGTTAATCTATCAATAATAACACATATAGCATCGTCTTACCTTGGAGTTCTCAGTAAACCTATAATAAAATCCATTATAATTCTCTCCTATTTCAACCCTGTAATAGGTAATGACTGTAACTTCCCAATTGGAGCCTGATGTTCCAGCTTAATCTGTTGGAATGTCAAACACCTCGTAATATACTCAGCCACCTACCTCTTCATCCCTGGCCACCAGAAATGTTGTTTCAGAGTATTGTGCATCTTAGTAGTACCAGGATACATAACATAGGCTGCTATATGTAACTCCTCTAGAATTTCTTCTCTTAAGCCAATAACATCTGGTACACATCATCTCTGTTTCAACCACTATTTCTTAACTCAAACTTAGAATTAGAATTTTGTTTTAACTTCTCTACAATCGTCACCAATTTTGGGTCTTTGCTTTGAGCTTTCTTGATCATTTTATGCAATATTGGTCTAAGCTTCAACCTAGTTAACAATGCTTCATTCTGTCCTAAATTTAGCGTAACATTCAAGACTCTCAATTGAACTAGGTATGGTAACCTCGATGTTTGATTTTATGTGAATCTACTATTAGATTTCCTACTTAATGCATCAGCTAGAACATTAGCTTTACCTTAAGCAATCCAACTCCTTTGTCTCATAATCCTTAAGCAATTCAATCGTGCAATCATAATCCTTAAGCATTTAATCCAACTCCTTTGTCTCATATTCAATTCTTTTTGACTCAATAAATATCTCAAACTTCTATGATTCGTAAATATCTGAAAAGTCTCACCATAAAAATAGTGTCTCCAAATTTTCAAACCAAACACTACTGCAACAAGTTCTAAATCATGAACTAGGTAATTGGACTCATTAGATCTTAACAGTATCGAAGCATATGCAATCATTTTACCATACTGCATCAAAACACATCCTAATCCCTAGTATAAAGCATCACTATATACAAAATATCCCACAGACCCAGATGGTATAACTAATACAGGTGTTATAGTTAATCAATGTTTCAACTCCTTAAAACTCCTTTGACACTCAACAGTCCATCAAAAAGGTACATTCTTTCTCAGAAGCTTTGTCAAAGGGGATGAGAAGAATGAAAACCCCTTAACAAACCTCCTGTAATAATCTGCTAACCTAATAAAACTCTAAATCTCAGGCACATTTCTAAGTGTTTCCCACTTCATCACTGCGTTAACTTTTTTTGGGTCTACCTATATGGCCTTTCCAAATACTATATGACTTAAGAACACCACTTGATTAAGCCAAAATTCACACTTACTGAACTTGGCATATAATTGCTTGTCTCTCATTATCTATAAGACCAACTTTAAATGCTCAAAATGTTCCTATCTACTCCTCGAGTACACCAGAATACCATCTATGAATACAATCACAAAATGATTTAAGTAAGGTTGGAATACTTTATTCATCAATGCCATAAAGGACACCGGAGCATTCATCAATCTAAAAGGCATTACCAAAAACTTGAAATGTCCATATCTGGTTCTGAATGCACTCTTCGGTACATCGGCTTCTGCTATCTTCAATTGATAATAACCTGACCTCAAATCTAGTTTAGTAAACACTTGTGCTCCCTATAACTGATTAAGTAAATCATCTATTCTCGGTAAGAAATTATTGTTCTTCAATGTCATCCATTCTATTGCCTATAATCAATGCATAATCTCAAGGTTCCATCCTTGTTCTTCACAAACAAAACTTAAGCTCCCCAAGGTGATATAGTGCGTCTGATAAAATCCTTATCCAATAGCTCTATGTAACATCCCGTTTCCAGAGAACGGGTCGGACCAGAGAAACGGGTCCAAGTGTGGCAAATAGACACATCTCTAATGGCTCATTGGTAAGAGGCGTCCACTTAAAGTGGAACAAAACCTTGAGGTCATGGGTTCGAGTCGTGGACTCACCCATGACCAAAGAGGACAATACCTTTGGTGTGATGGGCGGTCGGGGTCCGAGGCCCGGCACTGTAGCGATCTGGCCCAAGTCCGGATGCTACAACTAGACACCTTCAGTGGGCAAAATGGCCAGTTAGCATGGTCGTTAGATGACTTCGGTGGGAAAAACAACCCATTATCACACCTTTTATAGACAAAATAGCATGTTTGCATGGTTACTAGGCACCATCAATGGGTAAAATAGCTCGTTGGCGTGATCATTAGGCACCTTTAGTGGGATAAATAGCCAGTTGGCACACATTCGGTGGGCAAAATAGTAGGTTGGCACAGTCGCTAGGCACGTTCGTTGGGAAAAATAGTTTGTTTGGCTCCTTTGTTGGGAAAAAGAACTTATTGGCACTCCTTTGGTGGGTAAAATAGCTCGTTTACATGATCATTGGGCACCTTCAGTGGGGAAAAATTGAACATTGGGCACCTTCGGTGGGAAACACAACCTGTTGACACACTTTCCGTAGGCAAAACAGCCAATTGGCACACCTTCAGTGGACAAAGCAGCCCATTGGAACAGTCACTAGGCACCTTCGATAGGAAAACAGCCCATTGGGCAACACTGGGGGGAAACATAGCCCATTGGCGAACCTTTGGTGGAAAAAACAACACGTTCGCTCGGTCACTATGCACCTTTAATGGGAAAAATAGCCCGTTGACATGTTCGCTGAGCATGTTTGGTTAGAAAAATAGCCTGTTGGCACAGTCACTATACACCTTTGGTAGGCAAAATAGCCCATTAGCATGTTGGCTAGGTACCTTCAGTGGGAAAAACAACACGTAGGCACACCTTCGGTGGGCAACACTGCCCGTTGGCACAATCGGTAGGCATCTTCAGTGGAAAAAACAGTTCGTTGGGCACCTTTGTTGGAAAAAATAACCCGTTGGAACTCTTTTGGTGGGCAAAACAGCTTGATGGCACGATTGCTAGGCACCTTATGTGGGAAAACAACCCATTGGGCACCTTTGGTGGGAAACACAACCTATTGACACACCTTTGGTAGGTAAAACAACCCTTTGGCACAACTTTGGTTGACAAAATAGCCCGTTGGCATGGTCGCTAGGCACCTTCAGTGGAAAAAATAGGTCATTGGCACACCTTCAGTGGGAGAAAACTGCCTATTGAAGCAGTTGGTAGGAAACTTTGGTAGGAAAAACAACCCGTTGGCATATTTTCGGTGGACAAAACAGCTCATTAACATAGTCACTAGGCGCCTTGGGTGGGAAAAATAGCCCATTGGGCACCTTCGATAGGAAAAATAGCCCGTTGAAACATTTTGGGTAGGCAAAATAGCCAACTGGCACACCTTCATAACGTAAAACAACAAATTGGCACAATCGTTAGGTACCTTCGATGGGAGAAATAGCCCATTGGCATGTTTACTTGGCACCTTTAGTACGAAAAATAACCCGTTGGCACACCTTTGGTGGGAAAAACACCAATATCACACAGTTGTTAGGCATCTTTAGTGGGCAAAATAGCGTTGGCACGATCACTACGCACCTTCGGTGGGATAAATAGCTTGTTGGCTCACATTCGGTGGGCAAAACAATCAACATGGTCGCTAGGCACCTTCGATAGGAAAAACAATTCGTTGGGTACCTTTGTTGCGAAAAACAGCCCATTGGCAGTCCTTTGGTTGGCAAAACAGTAGGTTGGCACAATTACTAGGCACCTTTAGTGGGAAAAACTGCCTATTGGGCACCTTTAGTGGAAAAGACAGCCCGTTGGCACACTTTCCGTAGGTAAAACAGCCTATTACCATACTTTCGGTGGACAAAACAGCCTGTTGGCACAGTGACAAGGCAACTTCGGTAAAAAAAACAGCCTGTTGGGTGGCATTAGTAGGAAACATAACCTGTTGGCACATGTTCAGTGGGAAAAATATCACGTTGGCATGGTCGCTAGGCATCTTTGATGGGAAAATAGTACGGTGGCACCTTCAGTGAGAAAAACATTTTGTTGACACACCATACATGGGCAACATAGCATATTGACCACCTTTAGTTGGAAAAATAGCCCTTTGGAACACCTTCGGTAGGCAAAACAACCTGTTGGCACATTTACTAGGCACCTTCGGTGGGAAAAAAAGCTAGTGAACATACCTTTGGTAGGTAAAACAGCCCGTTGGAACGGTTGCTAGGAACCTTTGGTGGGCAAAAGAGCTCGTTGGCACAGTTGCTAGACACCTTTGGTGGGCAAAACAATTCATTGGGCACCTTCAGTGGAAAAAATAGCTCCTTGGCACACCTTCGGTTTGCAAAACAACCCGTTGGCAAACCTTCAGTAGGAAACATAACCTGTTGGCACACCTTCGATGGGAGACACAGCCCGTTGGCACAAGTTCAGTGGGCAAAACAACCCATTGGCAAGTTCGCTAGGCACCTTTGGTGGGAAAAACAACACATTGGCTTAGTCATTTGGCACCTTTGGTGAGCAAAATAGCCCATTAGCATGGTCGCCAGGCACCTTTGATGCGATAAGCAGCCCGTTGAGCAAAATAGCACATTGGTATGATTACTAGGGACCTTTAATAGGCAACACAGTCCATTGGCACATTTGCTAGCCATCTTCAGTGGGAAAAATAGCTCGTTGGGCACCTTCGATGGGAAAAACAACATGTTGACATGGTCGTCAGGTACCATCGATGGGAAAAATAGCCCGTTGCCACATTCGCTAGGCACCTTTGGTGCGCAAAACATCCCATTGGCAAGTTTGTTAGGCACTTTTGGTGGGAAAATAGCATGTTGGCACACCTTCGCTGGGCAACACAGCCTGATGGCACAGTCGGTAGGCATCTTCGACAGGCAAAATAGTCCGTTGGGCACCTTCTGTCTAAAAAACTGCCCTTTGGAACACCTTCAGTAGGTAAAATAGCCCATTGGCACACCGTTGCTAGGTAAAACAATACGTTGGCACAGTTGCTGGGCACCTTCGATGGGAAAAATAGCCCGTTAGCCACCTTGGGTAGGAAAAACAACCTGTTGGCACACCTTCAGTGGGAAAAACACCACTATTGTACAGTTGCTAGACATTTCAATGACAAGACAACCCATTGGTACGGTAGATACGCACCTTTGATGGGGAAAACAACCCATTGGCACCCCATTGGTGGGCAAAATAGCTCATTGGCACACCTTTAGTGGGCAAAACAACCCTTTGGCACTATCGCTAGTCACCTTCTATGGGAAAAACAGCTCGATGGGCACCTTTGGTGGGAAACACAACCCATTGATATGATCATTAGGCACCTTTGCTGCCCAAAATAACGCATTAGCACAGTCGCTAGGCACCTTCGATCGGAAAAAATGCCCATTGGGATGTTTGCTACACACCTTCGATGGGGAAAAACAGCCCATTGGCATACCTTCGCTGGAAAAAGCACCACGGTCGTACTGTTACTAGACACCTTTGATGGGAAAAATAGTACGTTGGAATGGTTGATAGGTAACTTTGTTGAGTGAAACATCTAATTGGCAAGTTTGCTCGGCACCTTTAGTGGGAAAAATAGCACGTTGGCTCACCTTCGGTGGGCAACATAACACACTGGCGTTGTCGGTCGGCATCTTCAATAGGCAAAACAGTCCGTTGGGCACCTTTGACTAGAAAACAGCCCTTTGGAACACCTTTGGTAGGCAAAATGACCCATTCGCACACCTTTGATAGGCAAAACAACACGTTGGCACAGTCGTTAGACACCTTTGATGCAAATAATAGCCCGTTGACATGTTTACTATGCACCTTTAGTGTAAAAAATAGCTCATTGGCAAACCTTCAGTGGGAAAAACACCACTGTCGCATGATTGTTAGACATCTTCGGTGGCAAAACAACCCTTTGGCACAATCGCTACGTACCTTCAATAGGAAAAACAGCCCATTGGCACCCCATTAGTGGGCAAAATAGCCTGTTGGTATACCTTTGATGGGCAAAAAAACACGTTGGCATGATTGCTAGGCATCTTTAGTGGGAAAAATAGCCTATTGGGTACCTTCGATGGGAAACACAGCCCATTGGCATGGTTGTTAGGCACCTTCAGTGGGCAAAACTGACCATTAGGTAATTTCGATGGGAAAAATAGCTCGTTGGCATACATTCGCTAGGCACCTACGGTGGAAAAATATACCATTAGCACACCTTCGATTGGAAAAACAGCACAGTCGCATAATAGCTGGAAACCTTTGGTGGGCGAAATAGCATGTTGAAATAATCGCTGGCCACCTTTGATGGGCAGAAAAACCCATTGGCATGTTTGCTAGGCACCTTTAGTGGAAAAAACAGCACGTTGCCACACATTCGGTGTGCAACACAGCTCATTGGCACAGTTGCTATGAATCTTCGGTAGGTAAAACAGTATATTGGAACACCTTCGGTGGGAGAAACAACTTGCTGACACGATCACTAGGCGCTGTCAATGGGAAAAATAGCCTGTTGGCATGTTTGCTAGGCATCTCTGACGTGTAAAACATCACATTGGCAAGTTTGCTAGGCACCTTCGGTGGGAAAAACAGCAGGTTGTCACACCTTCGATGGGCAACATAGCCCGTTCGCACAGTCAGTAGGCATCTTTGGTAGGCAAAACAATCCGTTGGGCACCTTTGGTCGAAAAGCAACCCTTTAAAACACCTTCGATAGGCAAGACAGCCCATTGGCACACCTTTGCTACGTAAAACAACACGTTGGCATGGTCGATAGGCACCTTCGATGGGAAAAATAGCCTGTTGGCATGTTCTGTAACATCCCGTTTCCATATAACGGGTTGAATTATAGAAACGGGTATAGATGAGATGAATCAGAGAAATTAGGAAAAACATCTCATGCTCATGCATTTGTGAACAGTGATTTTTGCACATGAAAAATGTTTGTACATGTATTCATGAGATTTCCCGGTATAATTATGAATAGTTCGGGTCCAGTGGGAGTGGGGTGTTACATGTTCGCTAGGCATCTAGTGGGAAAAATAGCCTGTTGACACACCTTTAATGGGAAAAACACCACTATTGCATGGTTTTTAGACATCTTCGATAGCAAAACAGCTCATTGGCACGGTCATTACGCACCTTCATTGGCAAAATAGCTCGTTGGCACACCTTCGGTAGCCAAAATAGCCCATTGGCATGGTTGTTAGGCACCTTTAGTGGGAAAAATAGGTCATTGGCACAATCACTAGGTAACTTTGGTGGGAAAAACAACTCGTTAGCACATCTTCAACAGATAAAATAGCTCGTTGGCACTATCATTAGACACCTTCAGTGGGAAAGACATCCTGTTGGGCTCCATGTGTGAGAAATGCAGCCCGTTGGCACACTTTCGATGGGTAAACCGACAAATTGGCACAGTCATTAGGCATCTTTGATGGGTAAAATAGCCCTTTGGCACGGTCGCTTGGCACCTTTCATATAAAAAATAGCCTATTGGCACACCTTCGATGGGCAAAACAACCAGTTGCCACACCTTTGGTGGGTAAAATAGCTTGGTGGCATGATCGCTAGTCACCTTCGGTGGAAAAAACAGTTAATTGGTAGTATCGATTGGAAACATAGCCCGTTAGCACACCTTCGATGGGAAAAACAATACGTTGGCAGCATCGGTGGGAAACATAGCCCATGGCACACCTTACATGGGAAAAACAGCAAGTTTGCACACCTTTGCTGGGCAACACAGCCCTTTGGCACAGTTCGTAGGCATCTTTGGCAGGAAAAATAGTTCGTTGGGCACCTTTGGTCAAAAACTACCGTTTGAAACACCTTCTATAGGCAAACTAGCCTATTGACTCACCTTTGCTAGGCAAAACAGCAGTTGGCATGGTCACTAGGCTTCTTCGTTGGGAAAAATAGCCCTTTGGCATGTTCGTTAGGTGCCGTCGATGGGAAAAATAGCCAGCACACCACTGTCGGACAGTTGCTAGGCATCTTCGATGGCAAAATAGCCCGTTGTCACAGTCGCTACGCACCTTCGACGGGAAAAACAACCCATTGGCACCCTATTGGTGAGTAAAATAACTCATTGACACACCTTTGGTGGGAAAAACAGCACATTGGTATGATCGCTAGGCACCTTCAATGGGTAAAACAGCTCGTTGGCATGTCTTTGGGGGGAAACACTGCCCATTGGCACAGTTCCTAGGCACCTTCGATGGGCAAAACTAGCCATTGGGTACTTTTGTTGGGAAAAACAGCTCGTTGGCACACCTTCGGTAGATAAAACAGCCCCTTAGCACGGTCGTTGGGCATCTTCAGTGGGAAAAATAGGCCATTGGTACGGTCGCTAGGTAACTTTAGTAGGAAAAACAATCCATTGGCAAACCTTTCGTGGACAAAACAGCCCATTGGCAAAATCACTAGACACCTTCAGTGGGAAGGACATCCCGTTGGGCACTGCTAGTGGGAAAGGCAGCCCGTTGGCACACCTTTTGTGGGAAACACAACACATTGGCATAGTCGTTAGGCACCTTTGGAGGGAAAAATTGCTCATTGACACGACATCTAGGCACCTTTGGTGTAAAAACTAACCCATTGGTACACCTTTAGTGGGAAAAATAGCTCTTTGCCACACCTTTGGTGGGCAAAATTGCCTATTGGCACGGTCGCTAGTCACCTTCAGTGGGAAAAACAACACTTTGGCAGCATTAGTGGGAAACATAGCCCGTTGGCACACCTTAGGCAGGAAAAACAACATATTGGCAGCATCAGTGGGAATCGTAGCCCATTGGCACACCTTAGGTAGGAAAAACAGCACGTTGGCATAGTCGTTAGGCACCTTCAATGGGAAAAATAGACCGTTGGCACACCTTTGGTTGGAAAAACAACACGATCACATGATTGCTGGACACCTTTGGTGGGCAAAATAACCTGTTGAAACAATCGCTAAGCACCTTTGGTGGGAAAAACAATCCGTTGTCACATTTGCTCAGCACGTTGACAAACGTTTAGTAGGTAACACATCCCATTGGCATCGTCACTAGGCATCTTCGGTGGGAAAAATAGTCCGTTGGGCACCTTCGGTGGGAAAAACAGCATGTTGACATGGTCGATGGGAAAAATAGCCCATTGGCACATTCGCTAGGCACCTTCGGTGTGCAAAACATCCCATTGGCAAGTTTTCTAGGCACCTTTGGTGGGAAAAACAACACATTGGCACACCTTTAGTAGGCAAAACTGCCCATTGGCTCACCTTTGTTAAGCAAAACAACAAGTTGGCATGGTCACTAGGCACCTTCGATGGAAAAATAGCCCTTTGGCATGTTCGCTAGGTGCCTTCAGTAGTAAAAGCAGCTAGCTGGCACGTCTTCAGTGGGAAAAACACCATTTCCACACGGTCGCTAAACATCTTCAGCTGAAAAACAGCCCGTTGGCACAGTCTCTATGCACCTTTGATGAGAAAAACAACCTATTGACACCCTATTGGTGGGTAAAACAGCCCGTTGGCAGACCTTTGGTAGGCAAAACAGCCCATTGGCACGATCACTAGGTAGCTTCAGTGGGAAAAATAGCTCGTTGGGCGCCTTCGGTGGGAAACACATCCCATTGGCATAGTTGCTAAGTCCCTTCGATGAGCAAAACTGGCCATTGCACATTTTTGATGGGAAAAACAACTCGTTGGCATACCATTGGTAGGCAAAACAGCCCGTTGGCATAGTGGTTAGGCACCTTTAATGGGAAAAATAGGCCATTGGCACAGTCGTTAGGTAATTTCAGTAGGAAAAACAACTGGTTAGCACACCTTCGGTGGATAAAACAAACCATTGGCATAGTCACTAGGCACCTTTGGTGGAAGAGACAGTCTGCTAGGCACCCCCAGTGGAAAACACAGCCCGTTGGCATACCTTCAGTATGAAAAACAAAACATTGGCAGAGTCGTTAGGTACCTTCGATGGGCAAAATTGCCCGTTGGCACAGTATCTAGCCACCTTTGGTGCAAAAATAGCCCATTGGCACACCTTTGGTGGGAAAAACAACCCGTTGTGACACCTTTAGTGGGCAAAACTGCTCGTTGGTACGGTCATTAGTTAACTTCCGTAGGAAAAACAGCTCTTTGGTAGCATCGATGGGAAACATAGCCCATTGGCACACCTTAGGTGGGAAAAATAACTCGTTGGTAGCATCGGTGGGAAGCATAGCCCGTTGGCACACTTTAGTTGGGAAAAATAGCTCGTTGGCATAGTCATTAGGCACCTTTGATGGGAAAATAACCCGTTGGCACATTTGCTAGGCACCTTCGGTGGAAAAAATAGACCATTCGCACACCTTCGATTGGATAAACAGAATGGGCGCACAATTACTGGACACCTTTAGTGGGCAAAATAACCCGTTGAAACAATCGCTAGGCACCTTTGGTGGGTAGAACAACCTGTTGGCACATTTCCTAGGCACCTTTAGTGGGAAAAACAACATGTTGGCACATCTTCGGTGGGTAACACATACCATTGGCACAGTTGCCAGGCATCTTTGGTAGGAAAAATAGTCCGTTGGGCACCTTCGGTAGGAAAAACAACTCGTTGGCATGGTTGTTAGGCACCATCGATGGGAAAAATAACCTATTGGCTCATTTGCTAGGCATCTTCTGTAGGAAAAGTAGACCGTTACCATACCTTCGATGGAAAAAACACCACAATCGTACAGTCGCTAGACACCTTTGGTGGCCAAAATAACCTGGTGGCACATCTTCTGTAGGCAAAACAGCCTGTTGGCATACCTTCGATGTACAAAACAACCCATTGACACAGTCACTAAGGGCCTTTGGTGGAAAAAGCAACTCGTTGGGTAGCATCGGTGGGAAACATAGCTCGTTGATGCACCTTTGGTGGGAAACATTGCTAGGTAAATTTGGTGCAAAAAATAATCCAGTTTGATATACTGATATTTTCTTATCCTTTTAGTTCCTCTATACTTGTATTTATTCACATTTTCTGTCTTAAATGTTACACTTATCTTGCTTTATATATATTTGGACAGTAGATGTAAAAATGAGATTAAGGAGATGGAATTTGTGAAAACAGAGTTCATATTTGGAAGGAGGAGCTCGAAATGAGTAGGAATGGTCAAAGTTGCCAAATCCTAAGCCCAGTAGGATTAGGAATTCCAATTGCACAAGGAATCCTATTCTGACAAGGATTTCCTATTTTGGCAATTCGAGGAGAAAAATGGAATTGGTGATGAAAAATGTGATGGCATGTAATCCTACTCCTACAAGGATTAGGAATCCTATTCGTGTTAGGAATCCTACCTCTGCAAGGATGCGCCACCTCCTCTTCCTTCTCCAACTTGGATTCCACCTTTTAAAGATCAAATTCAACATGGAATAGAAGTCCTTCTCCTCCATAGATTCTTCTTTTGAATCCTACAAGGATTCAACTTTCTCTTGCACCTCCTCATGACCAATATAAATAGGACATATTAG